>JAPYZJ010004220.1:0-14138 GCA_030522765.1 Ophioninae sp. B BG-2022a | reverse complement strand
GCACGAAAAATTCTCAAATGTCCTGGTGTCTACCATTACAAACGAGTTTCCTCATATAATTTACAAAAATGAACCTAAATGAAAATTTCAAACAGATAACGAAAGAACAGCTTTGTGTGTGTGATTTCCAATGGTTGTATATAGGGGTTAAAAAAGTCCTCACAATCCCCACTTGACCAATATATATATATGTTATATGTTATATTATATAATAATTAGATGATTTATTATAAATAATGAATAAATTATTATAAAAGCGTATAAATAAAGATTAAATAAATATAAGCAATGGAAAAAGCAAATTTTTCAAAATGAATCGAGCGAATTTCTCCGTGACACGACGTCCCAGGTCGAATCGTTCGAAATTGTTGAATTAATGTGCGAACGACGAAAAAAAGGCGGAATATGGATCAAGTGTCTCGTACGGGGAGCGAAACGATCGAAGCTCTCGAAGATCGTGCGTAGGTACCTAGGTATGAGCCGGGGATGTCAAGGATGCGCAAGCTACGAGTACGAAAAGCTATGCAGGACAATCCCTTCCTTTTGTGGTGCACCCGACGGGGCGGCTTAAGCGGAGAATTTTCATTCGGAAAAGTAATACGGTATTACGTGGTACATCGTTTCGAGAAGGTACGCCGCGCCGCCACCCCCGGCCCCGCTCGCGGTACGACGTTATCCACAATTTACCCAAATTCCCAAGAACAATCGCGATATGAAATTTCTCGTTGGGAAAGGAAAATAGGAAGATGGAAGAGCGACGAGAGTACACGGGAATTCGGAAAACTTTCGATTTACGGGCAAACGCCTCCGGCAAATATTCGCTACTCCTCCGTCCACCCTCGCTCTTCGATACTAATCGATCGAACCTCCCTCCTGGCCGAATCGAATAATACTTTACGAAACACAAAAGAAATATATATCCATCCCGGTCGGTTTTCAAAATTCCAATAAATATCCGACGCCGATAGGTATAATGCAACAGACAAAAAAACTAATCCTAGATTCGTTGTTATTGCTACTGTCATTGTTGTGACATTTTTTATTTTTCACCATTGCTGACTTAATAATTGTTTAACCACAAACGTTTTTCAAACGTTTTTTTTTCATCATTATTTTTATGACCACTGCTATCATTATTATCTTGTTGACGTTGCTTTCACAAGCCTCGGCTTACATTGATACGATCGTTGCTCGGATCATTTATTCACAAGCAATGAGCTATCGATAAATTAAATAAATTGTATCTACAAATAAATCGTCGTCGCAAACGAAACAGAAATAAAGAAACGACACGGCGAAAGAGAGGGGAAAAAATCTCGGTTTCACCGTAGCTCCGTTTCCCATATTATTTCGAGTACCTAGACGGAAAAATGAAAGGGGAGGCGAACCGAGATAGCTACCGCCGGGGAAAGAACGAGTTCAGAGTACTCTGAAATTTCTCGAATGCACGGTCGAATGAGAAAAACCAAGAGCCAGGGACAGAAGTACCGTCGCGAATATTGCTGCGGAGGATCTCTTCGAGAAGCGACTACGGGGCATATGCAGGAGGAAGGAGGGACTCAACCTCTCAGGCCCGTTTATGCAAAATGTTGTATCGAAATCGGTTATTACTTTCGAAGGGCATCAATTGACAACAACGAACAACCAAGATTCAAACGACTCCCTGGTCTCCTCCGAGATGAGAAACTAACCTAACCCGAGCCAACCTCTCTCTCCTAACCTCGAACGTCTCGATCGAAAAGCTGCTGAATTGGGTATCGACTCGGGCGAATTCCGGGGACTCGTTTGTTCACTCCGGTCCGATAAGATCGATGCGTGGGCTAGTGTGTGCGTCGGTAGTTCTCGAGTTGAAAAAAAAAAAACCCACACGCGACGCGACGCGACACGACCAAGAGGAAGAAAAGTCCTCTTGGCGCATTTCAATATATCGCGGAAGTCCTTTGAGGTTGTAGCGCCCAGGGTTGAGGAGGCTCCAAGGGGTGCTCGTTGAATCTTCTTCGAAGAGGGACCCCGAACAATCTCCACGGAGAAGGTGAGGCTTGCTTCGGAAGATGGAAGAAATTCGCGCGCGAAGGGCTCGTGTTTTTTCCTCTCCCTCCTTTTCCCTCGCCGCTGTAGGATCCACGCGAAAGAAGGGGGTCGCAGGGTCCTCGCTTCGAGTGAAAGGGGGCGTTATTGATTCTTCTTTTAATCTCGTCGCGACCCACCGCGCGCCAACGCAACGATGGGTTGGATAGGGGGTAGGGGGGGGGGGGGGCGAAGAAAGAATAAGACGAGGGCGAGCTTCGTAGGAACGTGGCCTGGGCTCTCGCTGGCCTCGGCCTCCGAGGACGGATGGAAAAACGGTGCAAGTAACGCGGGGTACCTACGAGAATGGTGGCTCCGGCCCGGCCACCTCTAGGGATGGGGTGTAACTCGTTTGAATGCCTCTTCGTTGGCACAGTCCACGGAAAATGGCAAGAGGGCGCGACGGATAGAGCAATACGAGAGACGAGAGAAATCGAGCAGACGTACCCACCCGCTGAAATCTGTGTCTTTCGATCTTATTCGATCTTATTCTTTAAGACGTTAATGCCTGTATCATAATTCCCGTCTGAAAATGTGAAAACTTCAAAAAATTGGACATTCGAGACAACTGCGGTTAATGAGGAAAAAGCCTATTGGGCAGATTAGAAATTGTACTTTTTGGGGAAACTTACGATCGGAAGAATAAAACTGCGATCGAAACCACGACTTTTCCATAGTCTAATTAAAATCATATGGAAAAAATGTTCTTTAATTGAAATAACATTAAAATCATTTTTAACCTCGAAACCATCATTCGGGTTGATAAAATTGGCGGCGCTGGCGGCTTAAAATTCTATTTTATTTTCGTTGGAAAATTCCGGTTCGTTTATTTCGGAGGTGCGCAGCCGGGATGAAAAATGAATGACGGGGGGGTGGAGATTCGGAGCCTCGATGATGACGACCGGAGGAGAGGAAATAAACTCATGGGGCTTGACGGGGGCCTAAAGAGATACATGTGAGTATTAAATTGCGGGGAACGCAATAAGCGTAACGCAATAAGATTCCAGCCGGAATTTCCGCTTCCGTTATCCGTGAGCGAGAACCGAAGCCATTTCTTCCGGGTACATCGCGGTTCCAGCGCGACGTCTACGGATATTCCTCCCCGACATATCTTTTCCCTTCTAACCGGAATCTCTCTCTTTTCCTCGCGGTATATTTACACCCCGCACTTTTCCGTATCGAAATTCGACCACGCGCGATCAGAGCAGGTACACTGGCGGCCGTTTTTTCGGAAATTACGATTCAACGAGAGGTTAAAAACGCTTGCGAAAGATTTTTTCGAGCAACGCGAAGACAAATTTAATTTCTATTTGCAACTGGTCGTTGCAGAATTATTTCGTAATTTATTTTTTATTTTGGCTCTGGAATTATTCTCTCCTGATTCTTTTTAACTTTGAATAATTGGTTTTGAGGAATATTTATTCCTGTGTTTTCTTTTGATAAAAATATTTAGTTTGGACATTTGTTTTTCTCGTCAAAATCGTTCATTTCCGACGTATTTTTTGGCGAAAATATTCAACTCTGCAATTATTTATTTACGATACGTTTTTCGAGACAATGCTAAATTTTTCAATGACGTCTTTCCAAAGTATTGGCTTTTCGAAATATATTAATTGTTTTTCCGTCGAGTATATATTTTATAAAGACGGAAAAATGAAAATGTAAAGATAAAATCTTAATAACGATACTGCCAAAATAGTTGTGAGAATTGCACGAGGATCCGTGAGGTATCGTTGTACGAGTGTTTCGGAGCTGGCGGTGAGCCCGCGTTTCGAAGGAGGCAGAAAAAAATCCGCCACGAGGATAGAAGCCCAGGAATATCGTGGGCTCTCGCAACGCTCAGGGGTGGCAATGAAGGAGAGCACGGGGGAGTCACCCCGTTTTTTTCCCCCCCAAGTCCGTACGCGAGGGATGTGAGAGATGAGAACGCGCGGCCCGTAAAAGAAAAAAAGAAAGAAGACGGAAAGGAGAACCGCTCGTTTCTCGTGGGGTAAGGATATTGATTTTTTTTATTTTATAATTAGGGGCGCGCACCCCTTGGCTGCCAGGAAAACACGTCACCCAGAATCGTCAGGGGATGAAAAAGGACAAAAAAAAAACAAAAAAACGAGGGTTAGAACGAGAAATATGAGGGCCCACACGATCCAACAGCATCCTCGTGTGCTTGAATCGCGTATGTTTCTTCAACGCCCCCACCCAAGCTCGAAATCTACCCCAAAACGAATATGTCTCGTGACGACGTCAAACCCTCCTCGTAATCCTCCGAACTCACCCCCTGCCGTAAAAAAGTTTTTCTTCTTTTTCAAATAAACAAATAAATAATAAAAAGGAACTATTTGAAAAAAAATATATACGTAGTCGGGTCACGGAGGGTTAAGAATGATTAATCCTTTGCTAATTTTTATTTCTAGAGATTTTCTCTCTAGTGAGGAATTCTAGTCTCTCGGAACGAAACTCACGTTCGAAATGGCGTGGAACAATATTTTTTTGCCCGATTGGGAAAATGGTTGTCTTCGATTTTTGTTAAAAATTTCATCGAAGAAAAATGGCGCCTTTTGAGAGGAGATTGTGGATTGGTACGGGGCGAATTCAGAGGATTACGAGTAGGGCTTGATGTCGTCGCGAAACGAAGAAACGAACGCGATACCGAACGAACCCACAGATCGCGCGGGTTCCCGTATTTCTCATTATGTTCCTCCTTTTTACTTTTCTACTACAATAACGGAGTAACGTCCGAACTTCCAATTTATTGGGTTTCTTTGTTTGGGTTAGCTAGCGTCAATTCCAGGACAAACAAAGTCGCAATTATTACCTAGTTTACAAATATTGAAAAAAAAAAAAACTATTAAGAACTGCGCTTGGAACTCTCGAAAAATTCACTGAAAATACAATAAAATATGAAGGTAAACTTTTCATGAGAAACGATTGGGCTTGGTTGAATCAACGCGATACAAATGGATAACGAAAGAAAAAAAGGCCAAGATAAGAAGATCGGGGCGTGATTTGACGGGAGCAACATTCCCGCGGTCGATCGCTGATCCAAATAACCCTCGTATTCTCCGGTCGCCGGTACAGAATAGGGGCACACAGCTATGTACGTAAGATCGGAAGGAGGGGTTGGTCGGGGGGAGGAAGGGTGGTTGGAGCCTCGGCTCGTCACACACGTAGAGTGTAATATGCAAAAGAGACCCGCCTCCACGTCCGTTTCCATGGTAACCCTCGAGCTCTTCTAGACTCGAGCTCGGGCAAAGGTGCCCCTGGAGAAAGGTGCCGGGGGTTGATCGTGCCGATGGTGGTGGAGGCGGCGGTGGAGGCGGCGGTGGAGCTCTTCCACCCGCCGGAACGGCTCAAACGAGGACGAAGCTGAAGGAGAGCGAGCGAGCGAGGGAGGGAGGGAAGGAGGGAGGGAGAGAGAGAGAGAGAGAGAGAGAGAGAGAGAGAGAGAGAGAGAGAGAGAGAGAGAGACGGATACGCCAAGAGTGAGGTTATTTCGGATTGTTGGAGGACCAAGAAGGAAAAAAAGGCTGGTTGAGGAGGGCTCGAGGCTGTGCGGAGAGGGCGGAGGGAGAAACCCGAGGAAGATGCACGGACACTCTTGGAAATTTGTATAACTACCCCCAGTGGCAGGGAACGAGGGATGGCTCGCCTCTTGCGCATCCCAGAGCTCCTGGAAACGTAACACGGGCTGCTTTCTCATGGGTTGCAGCGGAACGGGACGTCTTTGCGTGCGCGGCTTCGCGAATAAGAGGGACGAGGGGGTTACACCATTCTCCATCTCCCTCGAGCCTCTTTCTCCCTTGGCGCGTTCATTTCTCAGTCCTAACTTTGTTCCTCGCTGGCTCTCGAGGGGTAGGAGATGATGAAACGAGAGGAGAAGCCGGGAGGGTTGTTGCACCACGCATCGATCCGGGACACCACCACCCCCACGACCCTCTCGCGGAAGAGACGAGAAGAGCCAGAGAGGCACCTCTCCTTCGTCATTTTCCAAAGACTCTCGAGGGCTTCCTGCCATCAATGTACGACTGACGAAGCGGCATCTCCGAGATACCAGGGCCAAATGCTACCGAGGAGACGAACCACCGCCCTCACTCTTCTCCTTCCTATCTTCCTCTTGGTGCTTTCTCCACGGATACGCGGAAAGCACCTCGCGAGAAAGTTCCCTCTCGGTACCTACGTCCCTCGTAGGTATCCCTTCAGATTTTCCTCGATCGAGTAATCGGGAATCAACGACAAAAAACACTTTGCCGTCCGATCGAATAACCTACCGAAAGACACGTCGAACCTTACGGAAGAATCGTCAATTATGGGGTCCTGATGAAAGAGCTTCTCCGTTGCAACCTCATCAACCGTCGTTTGGAACAATTTCTTTCGTATTGAATATTGATGCTTGGTCGTTTAATGGCACCGCTCAAAAGCTAACTTTGGTTTCGCAGGATCGCGTTCGTTCATCACCGGTAAACTAGTCGTTGAGATTCATCCTGTGTATCGGCATACATAAATCGAAAATCGGATGTACGTAGACCAGGAAACTCGACGAGGCACCCTATTTTTTTAACAAATCCCGTGTACATGTCTATACTACGAACGAGCGTCGTCATACATGTACAGATAGTTTGGTACGAGCGTTAAGGAAGAGAGAGAGAGAGAGAGAGAGAGAGAGAGAGAGAGAGAGAGAGAGTCATAATCATCAAAACGATAATTATATAGGTAAATGCGCGAGGTTGTCGAGGGGATCTTACGTTCAGCATTCCGGGATGAAACGACAGAGGCGAAGCTGGCTGATGGCTCTCTACGCGCCAGGTAGAAAACGAGACTGAGGAGTGTGCGCGCGGCTAAAGAGCGCGAAGAGAACGCTCGCGCTGACCAGCTGCCTCGTTCGATCCTCCGCTAATTATCCGTCGTAAGCATCGGCTTACATTAATTGCTTTACACTCCTCTTAGCCCGAGATGCTGCTCGCGGACTCCCAGCTCTCGGGGCTTTTACCTCCGGGTCCCTTCCTTCGTCGTACTCTACAATCCACTTTTATTCTTTAGCATATTTATTACTTTCTTTTCGTACTTTTTGTTCTTTGACGTTTCGAGGGAAAACTCGAAGGAGGTAAACCTGGAGAACACGCCGGAGTTCCAAAAGGGTTGGAAAAAGATCGAACCTGGAAAACGAGGTGGAACGAACGTGGAAAACTAGTTGAAATTTGAGAGGAACCCGGAGAACGAGTCCGAGTTCAAAAAAGTCCCATTGAAGAAGAAAACTCCGCGGACAAGAATACGAACAAAAAAAACATCAACACGGAACTCGCTGACAAAGTCGAACGCGGAAGAAAAGTGGGTAGACAATTTCTCTCCCCGTGAGGACCCTGTTGGTTGTCGATACGCGCGAAGGGACTAACCCAAACCTGAGCCTCTCAAGCCCACCTTTTGGCGGAGGTGTCTCTTGTCTCTCCGAGACCCGAAGGAATAGGAAGCGTCGCGAGTCTTTCGAGAGAGACAAGGATGAGGAGGAGGAGGAGGAGGAGGAGGAGGAGGAGGAGGAGGAGGAGGTAAAAGAGTCCCGAGAGTGCAATAAAGTGTAACGTGGGATCTGACCGGCACCCGCTACGCCGTGAAACGTAGAGTACGAGCGTTGTTCTCGCGCAGACTTCGAGGTACGAAAGGAGGAGGCAAAAGAGAGCCGTGGGTTCACTATGCAAAGGAACGGCGAGATTTGCACTCTTCGTCTTCTTCTTCTTCCTCTTCTTCTTCTTCCATTTATGCTCTTTACGCTCTCCTTACTCTCGCTTCCTCGGAGCGAGGAGAAGCGAGCCGGGAGAGGGGGCTTTGAAGGGAGGTTCTATACGGACCGTTGAAGAAGCTCAGGAGAATCTACTTCCTTTATGCTCGCGCGCTCATCTCGCCCCGCCGGAGAACCGCATCCAAGTACCAAAGTCGTGAGAGATTCTCGTCGTACCCGAAGATGTAACGATTTCTTCGACTATTCGGACATTCATCGTGATTCCCCCGCGGTGGCTCTTCCATCTCCCTTCCGACATCTACCTTCGACCATACATCTATGATTTTCGACCGAGCGTCGTCTACCCGATGCACACCCCGCGATCCAAGACTCCCTGGAATCGTGATGACGAGAAATTTAGCCGAGGGATGAATTTAACACGAAACTTGTCGAGCGGTATCGATCGTTTATCGATTAACCGTACGGAGGTGCGGACCGAACGCTTTCCATCAACGAGCCTGTCCATTTTTCCGTGAGGAATCGTGCAACGAGGACCGTTCCAATGGAAAAAAAAAACAAATCGTTGATGAGGTTTCTTCAAGTTTTCTCACAGTGGAAAGTGGAACGCGACTCTGGCGAGTTCCGACGGTGGGACGGGTGACCGGGATCTTTGACCGACAAAGGTCAAACAGCGGTTCGTAGGCAGCGCGAGTTGAACAGTTGTACGGGTGCCCGAACTGGGATGGGTCACCAACGAACTGGCTTTTCGCCAAGCAGGCTCATCCTTTCGTTACCATTTGATCGCGGTTGCCAAACTTTTGAAAACAATATTGGAAAGATCAACGATTCATTTGTTGGAAAAAGTAATGAACGTATCCATGCTTCGAAAAAATCAATTGTTCGGATCCCTCGATAAATTTCCATTTCAGAAAAAGTTGTCATTTTGTAAAATCGATGGTAAAATCGATGGTAAAATCGACTGGAACTTCCGAAAGAGAATTCGTGGGTAATGGAAGCTTCGAGAGATCCCTCGGCATCTCTGGCTCGCTGAATGATTTCAAGAGCGGCCAAGACTCGAAATATCCGCGTGTACGTGATCCCCCGTGTGTGCTACGTTCAGTGGCACGTATAGTGGGTACGCGTGGGTGGAGACTCGCCCGCGAATGGCCCCAAGGCAGAATTATCATACCCATACAGATTCGAATACGGACGCGTCGCGTCACACTCGTATACAAGAATACATCTTCCCCCAGCCCCCCCCCCCCCACCATCTTGCTTCTCTCGCGATCTAATCACACTGCCGTATACATAAAATAAGCGCTCTACGCTTCGGCCCTATGGGGTCCATCACCACGAAGCATTCGCGTTGCACATCGGAGAAGGAGCCACCACCACTACCATCGCGAGAGACCGAAGAAAACTAAGAGAGAGAGAGAGAGAGAGAGAAAGGGCCAATGGGGAAGGGGAGAGCGAGAGAGAGAGAGAGAGAGAGAGAGAGAAGAAACATCACCGGATTGTTTTCAGCTGGGACTCGAGTATAAATTGGCCAATTATTCGGAAATAAGGTAATTATATAAGAAGGGAGTGATCTTCGATACCGAGGAGGTGGAGAATCACGAGAATCCGAGTGAGAGGGGTTGTCTCGGCTAAGGGAAGAAAGACAGCGACGGATGAAGCGAGAGAGAGGGGGGTGGGGGGGTCAAGTATAGAATCGTGGCCGTTTGCTGGAGAGTTTGAGTTCCAGGAGAAATGAAGGGGGCGGAGGGAGGGGAGGGAGCCTTGAGGAATCGAAGAGAGAAATCAAAGGCGATTATCTGCCTATGAGGCAGAAATCGACGGGCCCTCGACGCGAATCGAACGGGGTTGCTTTCCTCTCTCTCTCTCTCTCCCTCGATCTTACTTTTTTCCATCGAGCAACTTTTATTTTCTTTTCAAAGAGAAACGCAAGAGGAACGAGACGAGTTCTCATCGATTCATGGCCCGAGGTGGTGACTATAATATGAGAAAGGGCGGCGAAACCGGGGGGGGATGAGAATAAGAGGCGATACACGTATTACCGCGTCGCGATATACCTACGCAGGAAAAATATAAAAAAAACGTATAGGTATATATGCGTGCGCGTGTGTGCGTGGATACAAGTATGCATATAAACAAATGAGCTCGACTGTGCTCAAAAGTCGAGCGTAACGCAACTGGCAGATGTTTTTTGCCTAAACGTTCGCGAATTAGTCAGTGAGTTACGATCTTTCGAGGGATCATTGGAGAGCGAGAGAAACACGAAAGAAAAACGAAATAAAAAGGATCGCGCAGGTGGTTCGGTTTATCGCGTTGGTGGCTCGAGGGACGCGTTCGATGATCCTACGTTTTTTTTCTTTCGATAATTTTCGTGCTTCTCGCGCGGCCCGAACGAGGTGTCGGTTGAACGCAGGTGCCCCGTGCTCTTCGGGGATGCGAAAAATCGTGGCTGCGCGATACAAAAAACGAATCAAGAATCGCTGAGAAGAAACAAGTGGGACGATTGAGAAATTCTCCGGACGTCTATCCGTATGTACGTTGATAAATCCGAGTATGAAATTTCATTGGACAATCTTTGAAATCGAGCAAGCTACCGGCTACTTTGCGAATGACCCTATTGACCCTAAACGCGTAAATGTTATCGGCATTTTTTTTAAATTCAAGGTCTTGACCCTTTGAACAAAAAAAAGATGACTCTCGATGACGAAAACCCCCTGGATCTACCCTGGATCGAAACATTTTCGACAATCGTCAACGACTTTCCGACGAAACGTCGGAAAGTCGTTTCAGTGATCGGCCCGGACAAGCGCGATCGTGAGTTTGTACAAGAAACACGAGAGAAGCTCGTGGAAAACGTGGCTCTCTGTGAATCGATATCGTTGTTGGTATTCATCCAGCGGGACGAACCGACGAGGACTAGTTGACGCACGAGAGAAAGGGAGAGGATGAGGGAGAGTTGCCGAGACGAGAGGTCTCGGCTGGACCATTAAGGGCTGCGTGGTGGCCTCGGGCCAGCATTACCGTACGGTCCGTGTTGCGCAGCGAGCGATCCGAGAGGACTCCACCTTCGCTCCTACCGAGAGATCAAACTGCACCTCTCTCTTTCTCATCTCTGACTCTGAGCGCTATTCCAAATCCAACCAACGAATTTACTTTTTATCTCAAAAGCTATTTTCGCACGCGTTTCGCCGACGTCAAATTTCGGGGTGTGGCGATCATTATTTTTTCAACGTACAATGCGAAAGTCAGCTTTCGAAAAATACTCGAGCATCTTTCTTTCTCGCTGACGTCGGAATACCAATCCCCCGGATAAAGGGGAGGTGCGATTGAGCTTCGAGGAAAAAAAATCAAGACCAGATCCCTTATCTTTCGAGTCGCGGAAGAGCTTCGACTGCAAAAGTCAAAAGCGACTCGGAAGAAATCAAGAGGCGACGCGAGGTGTGGGGGCGAGGCGTTCGGGGCGGGGGGTTACGAAGAGCGTTCCAACGACCGCAACGAGAGGGCGCTCTCGAGGAACCGGCCAAGCGCGAATTCACTCCCCCTTTCTCTGTCCTATCGGCTTCATCACTTTTAATTATAATTATACGCAGTCCCGGATCCGATAAGGATCCGCCCGTCCGTGGAGGCCCCGCGAGAGAGGAAGAGAGAGAGGGAGGGAGAGAGAGAGAGAGAGAGCCAAGACGGATGAGGAAAGGAGAGAAATCGGAACTGCGAAGAGCGCGAAGCGTCCCACCCAAGCGCGTGCCGTTTACGCCCAGGACCTCGGGAGAGAGCGAAGCTCCCCGTGCGGATCGGGATACGGACAATTATCGCGATAACACTTTTCGTCTTTGGTTGGAAGGAAAGCTCTCGATACGCGCTCAACGAAGCTCCGACGAGACACGGAAGGACTCGAAAGACCTCTTTCGGCCAAAGGACGTTGGATCGAAGCGAAAAAACACTAACGTACCGAAAAGAAAAAGGTCTCCTCGAAAGACGCAACGTCGCGGACCAGGAGATAAGTACGAAAAGTACGAAGCGTAACCACTTTTTGGCGCTAGATCCCATTTTCGTTTGACGCTCGCGACTATAAATTTCCACGGCGAGAATCCATTCCTCCGAAACCGTGTCGATCGGTGATATTAAATTGCCTCGTGCCTCGTATTAAATCCTGGCGTGCACCAGCGTACACAAACATTCGACCGTTTTTCGCGTGTACGAAAATGTTTCCTCGATCCTCGCCGGCCCGATCCTCCATTAATTCTGTGTTAACGGTTGGTCTCGGGTATATCCGTTAGAGAGCAGCACGAATGAACGTCGAAATCAAAGTCGGCATCTCTTCGTATCCTGCTTCTCATTCTTACGTACAAATACGTGTGTCTGTGTACGAAACTCGCGGATGATCGGTTGTGCAATGGACTCGCGTACCTACGATACGTTCGTATACGTATGTACAATGGACAAGCTTGTGAGTCTAAAACTAACCTCTATCCGTAAGAGCCGGACGCCCGAAGGCTCGCTTTCCGTTCTATCCAGGAGAAGAAGCGAGGTCGTGCACCGCGCGAGGATCTCGAAACAGCGATTACGATTAATCCGTGCAAGGAACAGACTCGGAGGAAGAAGAAGCGAAAGCACGAGCATAAGAATGAGACGAGAGAACGGAAGCGAGAGAGGGAGAGAGAGAGAGAGAGAGAGGAAGCGAGAACAACCGTGGATCATAATGCGGAGAGATGGATAGAAAATATACGAGAGAGCGATGATGCTAACCTCGATAATTGGTCGTTTGGATCGAGGCATTATTACAGCCCCCTTCGATTCAACGCGCCGCTCTCAACAACTTCGGAGCAAATATATACAAATGTTTCTCCATCGGTGGAAGAACGAGGCGATTTTTCAAAAAACGACCACGCTCAATGATTATTTTATTCCGAGACGATTCGTTCGAATCGGTGATTCAATCGGAAAGCCGAAAAATGCTGTGACGGAAAAGACCCTCCGCAAAGGACCCGAAATCGTGGCAAACCCTTCAAGCGCACCCCCCTCCGATGAGCCATTCAGCGGGCTATTTGTTTCAAAAGCCCATTCGACGCGTATGTCCCCCCGTCGGTGGGTACGGCCTGTACACGCGAGCAGACGATACGAGAGAGGTAAAAAGGGAGATCCCGCAATTAATACAATGTGCGGGTAGGAGGAAACGGGATATTTTTTTACGAGGCCACCACCGAGCGAAGCGACCGTTTTTATCGCCAATTAAAGCTGGCGTCAAGCCTCAACGGTCCATTGCAGCGAGTAAAACAGAGCCCGGGACAGACGAGGCAACACCAACGGAGAAAGAAAGAGCCCGGAGAAAAGGACTAAAAAGCACACGCGTCTAAACCGAGGGAACAAGAGCTACCTACGAAGGTATATAGGAAAAGATGAACCGCGAGAAATGTCTGCGTCTCGACACCTCTTAAAGAGAAATACGATAAAAAGAAATCTTTCCCTCCGGACGACCGTAATATTCCATCTTTCCACTCGTGTCCGCCTATGTCCGCGCGTTATTTCAAAGACGCGTTTGTGCAACGAAAAAATATTCTATATATATACATATAAACGTATCTGTGCGTCCCTCCTGTCCCTCCTGACAATTTTGCTCTCATATATATATATATATATATATATACGCGCACACACGCACACGCGCAAGCACGCATCAGTCGAGAGGTGGAAGAAAACGAAACGACGGCCCGTTCTACCAGCACCAACGTATCGTGCACACTTGCATAGACGCGTCAATGAATACGGGAGAGAGAGGACACGGGCGCACTGGCACACAGGAATATACATATTATATACATTATACAAATATAGTACAGACGTCGCTTTCCCCCGTGACAAACGAGAGACTCGTCGGGCCTCGGCAATTGAAACTCTCTCGACGCACCGTGGCTAATTTCAACGAGTGCTATCCACGGGAGAGGTGATGCTCCATCAGTTTTTCTCATCTCCCGACTCGACCGTGTAGAAAGCCTCGTTTCGTCAACAAAAAATGATACAGCCACAGATTTTCGTACTGCGGTACGAATTTTTTTATCGAACGGAGCGGGGGCTTCCGGTCATCCAAAAACATCGTTAAAGATACACACTGATCGACGATACGTATATCCATAGCGAGACAGGCGATGACGATGATGACAATAGATTTTATTGTGCCGTAGTCAAAAAACTTTCGGGCTATTCAAGATAAAACAAAAATTTCAACAAAATTAAATAAAATATAGATATAAAATTAAGGCGCGGCCAGCGGATCGGGAGGTCCCGGGTTCAAATCCCGGTAGCGGTCGAGATTTTTCTTCGAAATTTTTCGATGAAACTCGTTCCGCTGCCG
>JAPYZJ010004219.1:0-14139 GCA_030522765.1 Ophioninae sp. B BG-2022a | reverse complement strand
TCGCAAAAAAAAAAACAAAGAATAAACCCAAACAAACCCAAATAAACCCAAACGCCAATTTAATTCCCAATCGAAAACAAACCGAAGAATAAACCCAAACAAACCCAAACAAGTCCATTCACCGATTCAATTTCAAATCACAAACAAACCCAAACCAACCCAAACGAAAAAAAAAAGAAACCCCCAAAATCGAATAAAACTCGGACTCACCCAAAGCTGCATTGCTTATCAGCGGTTTGCAGCATTTGCCCAGGAGTTCTTGAATCCGTTTGCTCTTCCTCGACGATTCAGCTTCCAGTTCTTTGATCCTTTTCAAATTGTTGCTCGACGCCAGTTGCAAATTGTTGCATTCGCTTTCCAAATCGTAAATTCGTTTTTTCAGTTCTTTGATTTGTTTCTGATGAGTTTCTTTGGCTTCGGCGAGATCGGAATGAAGACGATTGCACTCGGAGACGAGCCTGGCGTTGTCGCACTTGTAAGGATCGACGGAGAGACGAAGTTCGCTGCAAGCCTGTCAAAATCACGCCGTCAATAGGATCCGTCAATAGGATCCGTCAGTAGGATCCGTCAATAGGATCCGTCAATAGGATCCGTCAATAGAATCCGTCAATAGGATCCGTCAATAGGATCCGTCAATGCCGTAAAAGCTTCACGGTTGGCTTTTGAAAAACCGGAAACAAAACGCAATCGCCGATCGAGACGGCCATGATTAGGGCTGCCATTCCATAAACTGTGGGCACCGAACAAAAACTCCCAAAACCCCGGACAAGCTTGAAAATAAAAATAAAACACTTTTTTTCTTCTTCGTACGCTTCTCCGGATCCTCCCCGGACTTCCCCCGGATCCACACCCAAACTGGGACAAATCCGGGGAAATCCGGACGGATGGCAGCCCTAGCCATGATTTACGATTTTTTGGAATTCTCACCTCGACATTGTCCTGAGCTAAAGTCTTGAAATGTTTCAAGCTATCGGTCGTTTGTATCAAATCAGCCAATAACTTTTCAACGAGCGGAAGAGCGTCCAAAGAAAGCGTTTGTTTATAACCTAAACTATCCAAATGTTTCCGGATAGTTCGATATCGCGAAGAAACGTTGTATTCTTCGCTAGGATTCATTTTTACCAAAAAACTAAAACGGCATCCTCGAAAAACCTTGAATTACAAAAATTAGTGAAAATTCGATCGATCCTAATTTAGCTTTTTTTTTTCTTTAAATAGAAAAAAATAATTTTTTTCGATCGATCGATAAACTTACGAAAGTGACTTTTGTGGAATCTTAATGTTGGGAATTTATTGGTTTCAAGAATTATACGGAGATTGAAATATCGCTTGAGAAAGAAAAATAATGGAAAGCTCACGATTGTCAACAATGGAGGACGCCATCTTGATTACTGTGCTTCGCGTCTCTGGACATCGCGGGAATCGACGCGTCGTCGATAACTCCACTGAAATCGTTACGATAACAATTTCAAACTCGAAAAATCGTTTTCGGGATTGATAAGTAAAAAATAAACGAATTCGTCGAACCGAAAAGTATGAACTTTGTAGTTGGACGTTCCAAGAATGCGCATCCGTACGGAATTGAGGTTAAGCACTTGTCCAGCTGGTTAAAAAATTCGAATATCGTACTAACCTAAACTCGATCCGGCAGCACCGTCGCCATCGCGGGAAATTTGAAATAAAGCTTCGTTTCATCATTTTCCTATTTTTTCTCGCTTCCTTTATTCGAGTTTACAAAATGTTTCCGTTACACGAGCGGAAACACGTAAATGCACTTTTGGTACGCGCATACACAAGAATTCGGAAAAATGGAATTAGTCGTTATCGCAATCGACCGAGAGTGATTCAGAGCCGGTCAAAATATTCGTAATAAATATAGCGACGCGAAAGCTTCGAAATTCACATGTTGTTGAATTCGTCACTTCCGTTCGCGTTCAGCATCAGAATGTTCGGGTTTTCCTTCTCGAAGGCGGTTGCGTCTCTGCCTCCCGGTCTCTCCTCTTGTCCCCATTCGCCCAGAGTTCCTCTCATCACGTCCGGTTGTTTTCGCAGTTCTTCTTCCTCTTTCTGCGATATTACTAACAGTTTACGGTCGAACGTGAAAATCTCGGCTACTTTTTTTTCGGTACTTAAAACTAGTTCTTTTTTAAAGAACGTGTCGAAAACGTACCACGTGACACACGAGTGCGAGAGAAATTGTCCAAATTTAAAAATCGCAATTTCTCAAGGACGAAGCATTATTATCGTAAAATTCAAGCATCTATTTCTGTCTTTAGAAATTCTACAAAGACTGATGCTCGATTTTTCACCGTAAACTCAATCGTCGCCGAGAAAACGGATTTCGAAAATTTGTGAGGTTATGTCGATGTTCGTCACGCCGTTAAGGACGTATCGAAGACGTACCACGTGACACACGAGTACGAGAGAAATTGTCCAAATTTAAAAATCGCAATTTCTCAAGGACGAAGCATTTTTATCGTAAAATTTAAGCATTTAGTTCTGTCTTTAGAAATTCTACAGAGACTGATGCTCGATTTTTCACTGTAAACTTTATCGACACCGAGAAAACGGATTTCGAAAATTTGTGAGGTTATGTCGTTATGTTCGTCACGCCCTTAATGGCAATCCATATTATAGATATAATAATGATAACTATAAAAATGATGATTATTATTAAATTGATTATAATTAAATTATTGTTAACGATTATAATAAATAAATTTATAAGGAATCGAGAAAATTTTACCTGTTTATCCGCTTGAGCGAACTTGTCGAACATATTGGCATAGAGTTTCTTTTCCCTGGCGACGTTTTGCTTGATGAGGGCGTTGCAAACGGCGATTTGTTGAGCAGCCGCGACATTTTTCGGTTCGATTTTAAGAACCGTCTGGAAATCCTTGACAGCGGTTTCGGGCGAAGCGTTGGCGAGATGCGCTTGTCCCCTTCGGAAAAGGGCTTTCTCGTTTTTCGGATCGATAGCGAGAGCTTTGTCGCATTCGGTTTTCGCCTCGGTATATTTCTCGGTTTTCAGATAGAACAAGGCGAGATTCAGGCACACGGAGAGATTCAAATTGTCCCGCTCGGTTTTGAGGTCGCCGTCGAAGCCGGTTTTTTCGTTGAGATATTCGACGGCTTTGAGACACATCTTTATAGCTAACGGCAACTTTCCGGCTTTGAAGTAATTCGTTGATTTGTCCTTGTAGAGCTTCGCTTGGGATATCTTTTCAGGCGCCTCGAGCGACCATGGCTGCGCACCCTGAATCCACGAATACCAAATTTATCGGTTTGGGATTAGGTTAGGTTTGGGTTTGTTGTTAGGTTAGGTTTGGGTTTGTTAGGTTAGGTTTGGGTTTGTTAGGTTAGGTTCGGGTTTGTTGTTAGGTTAGGTTTGGGTTTGTTAGGTTAGGTTTCGGTTTGTTGTTAGGTTAGGTTTCCGTTTGTTGTTAGGTTAGGTTTCCGTTTGTTGTTAGGTTAGGTTTAAGATTCGGAAATATTCCAAAGTTTCGTCGTATAATACGTACTTTTTCGAAGTTTTTCAAGTGTATCGTGTACTCGACTTCCGCGTCGGGTGGGACCTCGAATTCCGGTTTTCCGGCTTTCTTGAACGCGAATTTGCTCTTTATCTTGAATCTCGCTTTCTCGTCGGCGCACATTTTTTCCAGTCCTATTTCTACTCCCTCGACGATCCCGGAGTCCTCGCCTTCGCCGAGGGCGAATTGAACGTCCCGCTCGTCGAATATCTTGTCGTTGTACTTGCCGATCAGATGGACTGTGAAGGAAAAAGATTGAGGGGATCGGTCAATTTGTTTGGGTTTGTTTGGGTTCGTGTTGTTGTACTTGACGATCGGATGGACTATCCTTGAAAAGGGATCCGTCAACTTGTTTGGGTTTGCACAAACCAAAAAAACCCAAACAAGTTGACGGATTCCCAAACAACTTGACGGATCCTCAAACAAACCCAAACAACTTGACGAATCCCCAAACAAACCCAAACAACTTGACGGATCCCCAAACAAACCCAAACAAACCCAAACAACTTGACGGGTATCCAAACAAACCCAAACAACTTGGCGGATATCCAAACAAACCCAAACAACTTGACAGATATCCAAACAAACCCAAACAACTTGACGGATATCCAAACAAACCCAAACAACTTGACGGATATCCAAACAAACCCAAACAACTTGACGGATATCCAAACAAACCCAAACAACTTGACGGTTCCCCAAACAAACCCAAACAACTTGACGGTTCCCCAAACAAACCCAAACAACTTGACGGATATCCAAACAAACCCAAACAACTTGACGGATTCCCAAACAAATCCAAACAACTTGACGGATGCCAAAACAAACCCAAACAAATAAGAATCGATGATCAAGCTTACCGTCAACTATGGACCCATCGGTAGGATAAGAACCGGACGAATTGCCTACGATTTGGAACTTTTGAATGCTGCCGTCACTATCCGGACTGACGTCTTCTCCGGCGAAATCTATCATCTCGACTTCAAATTTGAGAGTCGCGTCAGCAGGAATTTTTGGCGGGGAGCCCATTTTCCCGTAAGCGTATTTAGAGTCGCAAGTAAGCATGGCGACTTCGCCCTTCTTCATAGTCGCCACTCCGATGTCCCAAGCTTTGATAACTTGACCCTCGCCAAGAGTGAATTGGAAAGGATCGTTACGATCCTTGCTGGAATCGAACTTGGTACCGTCAAGCAAAGTGCCGGTGTAATGGACCGTCACTTTGCAACCGGAACTTGGCAACTCGTCACCGTCACCTTCCTTCAAAATCTCCTTCAAGACGCCTCCGTCCTTCAGAGGAGAAATGTCCACCGCCATGACGATCAAAAGCTAAAGATTTTCGAAATCCTCTGAGAACAAAAACGACAAAAACATCGGAACTAAACAGGAGTAGAAATACAAACATAACCCCTTAAAGTCCTTCAAAAACGAAAGCTCTATCGAAATAACCAATCAGTTATCGTTTAAGCTTTAATAAACAATTTATTAACAAATTAACGTTTTTTTCCCATTTTTTTGGTTCGTTTATACGGAAATCCGAGATTTACAAATATTTGCGAGCTTGAATACATTACTTCGCAACGTATTTGCATTTACGATGAAAAGCGATTTTTTTTTTGTCTATTTGACCTTTGAGCTATGATAATTGACGAAAGATTCGGTGAAAAAATCAAAATTACGGATTCCCATGGAGCGTGAAAGCTTACCCGTTTTTTTACTCTGAAATACCCCCAATAGATAAAGCGAAGACGCCACGAGGTTTCGCGAAATTAGGATAAGCAGGAGAATCGAGCTTTCTAGAAACCCCGAGGTGGAAACGACGATTCGAAAATCAATGAATCGTCAGTTAAAAACCGCGGTGGCACGAACAACGATCTCCCAACGGATACAGAGAGAAGAGATAACACGGCTTCTTCGGATTTACTTACGCTACGGAAAAAATGCGAACACGAGAAGAGCTTAGAGCGATTTTCAGCGCAAAAGATCGTTTCCGCAATGTAATCTCACGCTTGTCGGGCTTTAAGCACGCTGCACACTACGCTTGTTTTGCTCAAGAATCGCTTGCTAGAATTTTCTGCTGTTTGCCGCACTGATCGAGGCGCTGATGGCAATGATGATGTACCGACTGTCGGTAAGTCTCCGCCCCGAACAGTCTTCTGGACAAAAACTCTTTTGGACAAAAAGTCTTCTGGACAAAAAGTCTTCTGGACAAAAACGCTTCTGGACAAAAACTCTTCTGGACAAGTTCACAACTACTAGCAGCGCCACAGGCGGTAGCGTCCCCGAAATAAAAAGATTATCAATATCATTATTAATAGCGAACTTGTCGCTATAAATAATGTAAAAACAAAAAATATGAATTTCAAAATAATTTTAGAAAATAAAAAATTGTTTTTTTGCGAAGCGGAAAGTTCAATAGTGAAGGGATTAAAGATCGAAGGTAAACTTGTGTGGAACAGTGGTTTCTACACCATTCACGTATTTCTTCTTAACATTTTTTTAATTAGTTATTAACATGATAACTAATGAACATTTTTATGACTTATTGTTACGATTTTATAATAAGTTATTAGTTAAGTACTAGCTAGCTTATAACCTATCAGTTAATTACGAAATGTTTAATTGAATCGATATCTATCGATCGTAACGACTAATTAACGATTTATCTCGAAAACAAAAAACCGAAAAAAGAATTGTTTGTTTGGTTTCGTTTATTTTGTATTTTCGGATACCTCGAACGAAAGGCAAAAGATGTACCACGTGACTCGTGAGCTCGAGAGAGACAGACGAAAATTTGGATTCGAAATTAGTTGAAAAATGTATTACTTTTGACGAAAAATAAAAGTGTCCAAAAAAGTTGTCCAAAAAATGGAAATTTCCTTGAGAAAGTCGAGTTCGAAGATAAGTGAGGTTATGTCGAACAAAAAAGTTGGAATATCCAGCTGAACGACGCTAAGATCTCAATCGAATAAAAACCCAATGAAAAAAAATGGCACTTTCGTAAATCCTCGTTATTTACCCCACCCCAGTGGAATATTCTCTCCGAACGATTGCAGACGGAAATTGAGCTCGTAAATTCAGATTGAAAAGACAACTGTTTTCACGCGTCATTGAAGCAAAAGTAATTAGGCCCACAGTTGGAACGTTCGTTGCCGTTGAAACATCAATGGCGACCAAAATCTGATTCAACCGTTATTTTTCACCGCGTTTCAACCATAAGTTCACCGATCGATGGGAATCACGTCGTACCTAACCCAACTTTTGACAAAACCGCTTTTTTTTTTAGTTTCCCCTTCATTCCTAATAAATCCGATCCCCTAACCTCAAATCTCTCGAACAGAACGATTTATCCATCGATACGTCGAATCCGATATTACATTTTCGTTTTTTTTCACTCATTTCGTAATTTGGTATTCCCAAAAGTCGTTTTTTCAACGATTGGCACGACCGGAGGTTACGAAACGAAAGTTGAGTAGAGGTTAGGTTTTGAAGTGAGTGAAGTTGATCGCGTTCGGACCTGATATTAATATTTACAAATTGTCGCCATTTTTCTTTTCCCCTAACCTCTCCGCCACTCTTTCTCGATCCCGATAATAAACAACGTAACAACATGGCAAATTTTGCACAAACTCGTGTTTTCGTATTTTACAATACACGTTATAGGAATACATGTCTCGATTATTTTTTCTTTTTCGATCTCCGAATCGCACAGGAAGCTCCACATTGACGGTTCTTCGAGTCACCGTGAAATTCACGTTTTTTCCGTTTTCTCCTCAAATCCGTATCCCCTTTCGTCCATTTTGTTCATCCTCGGATATTCAATGTACACGATAATTCGTCGAACTTATAACTAGACTTATTCGTTCGTTCTGTATGTACATTAGGTACAGCTAATTTAGTACGACCAACGGGGATGAAAAACAAAATGGAACCCATGTCTTCGCAAAGACGCGACGAAAAAGGCGGCAAGTTTAAATGGCTATTGTACAGTCACGTGATTTACGAATTTGCAAATGCTTTTATAGGTGAAGCATCGTCCACTCGGTTTCCAAGCTTCTCTAACGGTTTTTCGATGATTGCTTTTTTTTTTCATCGATTTTGAAATTTTTTTGGATTTCTCCTTTCGATTTCGTTCGAGAAGTGGATTTACAGAAGATAGATTTTAACGATAAGGAAAACAGATTTTGAGGTTATCGAGTGTGCAAAGAAAAATATTCGGAAGAGCTTAGCACTAGTTTCGCCTTATTCTTATTGCCTCGAGTATGCCTAAGTCAGCGGTAATGCTTAAAAAATGGTAACCGTTTTCTTTTAACCTCAGATTTGATCGATCTCTTTGTACTCTCGAGTATTGGTGCGATACGTTCGCCGCGCTGTGAAAACTAAAAAAATATTTATAAATAAATAAATAGAAAATGAAAAGCACACGAAAATGTGAAAATGGTGAGGAAAAATGAATAACGATGTCCGTTGCTTGAACCGGAGTTTTATAGGTTAACCTATAGCAACGATACTTATAAAATACTTCGTTATTACTAATTATTTCCGTATCGTCAGATACCAGCCTAACGATAATCGTCGTTTCTTTTCGATCTAAAATATCGCGTTCCTAACCTCGTTTCGCTAATCAAAACGGCCGTTACTCGATTTAAAAAACGTTAGACTACAACAAATCTTGGCAACCAAAGAAAAATGGTAATTTTAAAACTAGGGATTTTCGTTTGTGGTAACTAGTGCTACCAGCGCTATTGCCAAAACGTTACTACGCATGCGCGTACAAACGCGTGAAGTTTGCTACCCTCCGAATGCCACTTTCGTACCAATGGCAGTTTAATTCCTTGAATTCGTAGTTTTTTTTTTTGTTAATCGTAAGTTCCTCGTGAAATTAAACTTTTTTTTTTTATCGAAATCGATCGTTTCCGGTTTGCCAATCCTCTTTTCGTAAAATCTACGAGGATGAAGTAAACTATACAAAAGATCGGAGTTTTGGGATTTCGTCGGCTCGATAAACGGTCACGTGGGGGAGGATGTATTGCGCATTCGTTAAAACTCGTAATTTTGAGGTTATGTCTACCGTACGCTCGTACTCAAAACTCCATAACTTCCATTTTGAAGCCTTTGCTCTTGTGCTGACTCGCTGCCAATTTCTTGAGATTCTTCGGCGTCGAATTTATATCCTCGTCGCTGTTAGCGTCCTCGTCTTCCTCCGAAAAATCTTCCAGCCTACCGTGATACTCGTCCAACTGAAATTTTTCCAGGTTATTTATAGGATTATTTAAACTGGAAATATTACCAGTTAACGCAATCCCGAGTCAACGAATACTTGATGTCTCATTGGTTCCTGATATTGACCTCGCGATAGTTCGACATTTTAAATACAGGTTTCGAAAACTTCAATGTTTTTGGTTGGGACTGTCATCATTAGCGGGAAAGTTCGTTAGTTCCGGTTTTGTCCGCTACTGACGCTTTTTAATAATTTCTAACCTCTTAAAAAACTACGAATCATATTAATCCACTTATTGTCAAATGTCAATGTCAAAAGTCTGTTATTACACTTTCGAGAAGATATATCGTGTTTCCGAAGCTTGAAAATTGAAAAAACAGAATCCACAAAAGTGCAAAACCCGTACGTATAATTATAACTAAGTTCTAACCTAAAAGTTCTCAAACCCGTATTTAAAACAGCGTTTCGTACTTTTCGAAAGTTTCGAACGTTATTTTTCCGATAATTTCAAAAAAGTCACTCGAACTTTCAATACGAATCGAAATCGACCATGCATCAATGATATTTCGTGATTCGGGCGGCGATGATGAAACGTTAACGAAACGTTGATTCTCGTATGATCGATGACACTTTGCCTAAATGAAGACGCTGGCTTTCTTAGTTTTGCATGGCACCGCTAAATTTCGAACATTCCTTTTGGCCTAATATTTACACGGGGACTGCTGAAAACTTCCGGAAATAGAAGAAATTTGAGGTTAGGAGCATGCTCCTCAACGGTTTAATTCTAAACGCTCCGAACTGAATTCCAAGAAGAAACGAAAAATTTGTCGTCAAGCTCGTCAAATTCCTCATGCAATTGGGTTCTGGGCTTCTTCGCGAAAGCAGATACAAAAACTTGATTCGCGAAGCTTAAGTAGAGCCAAAAACACAAATTAACGAATATTCAGTGCCGAGAGATAAACTCAGCTTTCGTCGGAATCCGACGTTTTATCTCGACGAAATATTCGCTAAAGAAGAAATGAACGAATACTGGCGTAGTATATCTTCGATTTATACGGGTCGGTCGTAATGAATTTTGCGAACGTTTAACTACATTGACATTCCTAATGAAAGAACTACGATGGACTCACATGTAAAAGTAGCTACGTAGGAGAGAATCTTTATCGACGTTACCACAGAGACATGGGATGCTTACCTACAACTGCAGATCGTACATTCAATGTGAGCATCCCCGATAAGCTCAATTGGCTCACTTCGGAATAATGTAAATAAATAAATAAATGAATAAATCGTCGTGAAAGCCAAACTTCTCGAATAAGCGCTCAATTTTCATGTTTAATGTACGGCTTGATTTCTTCGCTTGAAAAAAGGAAGCTAAATTATCCCGTCGAGTGCCAATCGAGATCGATGTTCATATTTCTTCTTTTTCTTTTTCGCTTTTTGTTAAAGGCGTAAAGGCTTTACGGAAACTTTCTTTTCCCTTGGATCGATAATCCACGGAAGAAAAAAATATTTGGATAAGGGTGGTCGAGCCAAGACGAAAGCAACGGGGTTCACATTGATAATCGTACAGTAAATTACTCCTGATATCCAAATCGTATAAAGCGTCAAAACTCTTGCAACCTTCAAGATCGAAAACCCAAGAAAATCGTCGTTTTTTTTTCATCCAAAAACTTTGAGGTTATTGAAATCGTCTCGTAGAAATATTTGCATTGTATCGATGAAAAAAATGTCACTTCCGGTTGAACGAAAAATTCGAGAGGTTTTCTTGGGTTTCGCGAATTGATTGGTCCAACTGGAAAGTCAAATTGCGCGACGAGATCTAGGTTAGGTTACCGTGAAAATGAAAAATGAATCGTTTGTTGCTTCGAACAATTCAAAAGGAAGAGAAACATCCAAAATGTGATACATAAATTGTAGGTTAAAGTTAAACTCCCGATTTCCTTGAAACAAGCGGACGCGATTTTCCAACATCTAATGAACGGGCTTAACCTAAAAACTTGTCCATTCAATTCCACCAACAAGTAATCCTCGCCAATATTATAGGTTATCCGAATGTTCAATTTCGTTATTTGTGAGGTTATGTTTTTCCATGCGTTTGAAAGTCGGAAGACTAAACGTGAAAAAATTCCTTTTTTTTTCGATATAACCTCACTTTTCGTCACAGTAACCTAACCTCTCAAGAAATCCGTGGAATCAACGGCGGGGGGAGGGGAGGGGACGCATAAAAATTCCGGAAATATCTACAGTTAATTCCAACAGATTCGCAACATGACGTAAACACTCATACACTCATTACAGAATCGATATGATATCGATTCGAAGATATTGGACTTGTTTGGGTTTGTTTGGGTTTGCTTAGGTGTGTTTGGGTTTGTTTAGGGTTGTTTGGGTTTGTTTGGGTTAGCCAACTAGAACGTAAAGGATAATGACTGAAATCGACTTACATCAACGTCGCCCATCATCTCCTTGGTAGAAACGGTCGTGTCGATCCGCCGGATGCTACCCTGATGAATGTCAACGTCAAGTTTGACGCATTGGAATCTTCGGAGCAGGAAGACAATGGGTATCGGCGCGACGCCCGCCACGATAATGCAGATTCCAATACCTAGCACCCAATCAGGATAGCTTCTTTGCACCGTCATACCCTGGAAGATAATCGTCAAGATTTTTCCATTTTCTTCTGTTTGGGTTTGTTTGGGTTCGTTTGGGTTCGTTTGGGTTCGTTTGGGTTCGTTTGGGTTCGGGTCCTTACCAAAGTAGCGCTCCAAGCTGAATATTCGGGTCTTTTGAGAAGCATGGAAACCATACTGGAAACCAGTATGCAGACCATGATCAGCGGCGCGAGAAATCTCCAAGTCACCTGCCAGTACCAGCCTGGTCGATAACCCGTCATGTCTTGGATGTCTTTGGAGAACCTTCCGAACAAAAATCATTATTTGTAACCCTCCGTCAATCAACCAACGCCTCGTCGCTTTATCATGAATTCTAAGCGGTTATAACTGAATTAAACATGCATAAAAAAATGCACGAGAAAAATTCTGTCGTCGGATGGTATTGGATCGACTCGGAAGAGATCGTTTTCAAGTTTACTAACTTTTCGTGACCGTATATGAAGATTACGGATACCATTTCCATCAGAGCCACCACTACGAGGCCGATCGTGCTGGCGAAACTGTCGAATAGCTTCAACCAGTATTCACCGGCGCCGGTGCAGAATATCAGACCGACGAAGAAACAAACGACGCAGACGACACCTGTTCAATTGAAATTAATATTTAATATATATAATTGTATATTAAATATTATATATTAATATTTAATATATATAATTGTATATTAAATATTATATATTAATATTTAATATATATAATTGTATATTAAATGTTATTTATTAATATTTAATATATATAATTTTATATTAAATATTATATATTAATATTTAATGTTTAATATTTAGGAAATTTAACGAATTGCAAATTGATTTCATAAATATTGAACCAAGCGAATTAAAAAAAAGAATTTTAGAAAATGCACAGTCAAAAATTCGCTTTGATAACATTTTTTGATATCCTTTTTATTTTCAAAAATAATTCTAAAGTTTCTTTTTTTTTTGCAGACGAAATAATCATCGATTTAAAAAAAAAAGGGACGGAAGAAAACTGAAGATTACCCGTGATGTACTGTTTCTTCACCCGTTTGAAGAGATCGATGTCGAAAATGACGCAAAGCATGCCCTCGAGGATTCCAATTTGCGAGCCGATCCCAAGGGCGAGCAGCATGAGGAAGAAAATACAGGACCAAAACGGAGCACCCGGTAGTTCGACGATAGCTTGGGTGAAAACGATGAAAGCTAGGCCTGTTCCTTCAGCAGCCTAGGAAAAATCGGTGGACCAAAATTGAGGTTAGTTTTTATATAAATATCATTTTTAACCTCAAAAAACCAAAGAGTTTCGTAAAAATGCAAAAGGCGTAAAAATGTATTGAGTTGAAATTGGGTGGACTAAAATTGAGGTTAGGTTTTGTAGAAATATCGTTTTTAACCTCATAAAACCAAAGAGTTTCGTAAAAATGCAAAAGGCGTATAAATGTATTGAGTTGAAATTGGGTGGACTAAAATTGAGGTTAGGTTTTGTAAAAATATCGTTTTTAACCTCAAAAAACCAAAGAGTTTCGTAAAAATGCAAAAGGCGTGAAAATGTATTGAGTTGAAATTGGGTGGACTAAAATTGAGGTTAGGTTTTGTAGAAATATCGTTTTTAACCTCAAAAAAACCAAAGGGTTTCGTAAAAATGCAAAAGGCGTAAAAATGTATTGAGTTGAAATTGGGTGGACTAAAATTGAGGTTAGTTTTTGTAGAAATATCGTTTTTAACCTCAAAAAACCAAAGAGTTTCGTAAAAATGCGTGAAAATTTGTACTTTTTCTGAAGCTTAACGTGACATAACCTCAAAGTTAGAAAAAAAAGGATTGAATTCGACGAGAACTCACGTTTTCCAATTGACTGCTGACGCTACACTCGTCGAGTGTGAAATTGAGCCCGGTCGAGTTGTAATTTTCAGCGGCCAGCAGATATTCATCGTTGGTGGCATTGGCACTCAGGAATCCAGTATCAACGAGGATTTCTCGATTGCTGAAAAAATCGCAACGCCAATATCCATGAAAATCACGAATTCGTTGAAGATGTTGGTTTTGTTTATGGATGAGAATGCGAAATCGAAGTTTTTGGGGCTGACGAAGCTCAAGCAGCCAGGTCTTGGAATCTTGACGTGTCTCTATACACCTGTATGTTTCTTCATGAATAATGGAATTCGTGATTTCTTCCTTGCTTCTTGATCGTCCTTACGGAGTGCTCGGGGACTTTTCGTAAGGACGAAGTCTAGACATCGACAAATCGATCGAAGATTCCAAACGGTTGTTCGAATTTTTTTTTGGTTTATTTAGGTTTTTTGGCGTTTGGCTCTGTTTGGGTTTCGTTTCTTTCCGGTTGGGATGGTTGGGGTTTGATTCTTTGTGATTGGGATTTTTTGGCTTTGTTTGGGTTTGTTTGGGTTTGTTACTTGGTAATTGGATATGTTTGGGTTTGTTTCTTTGTAATTGGATACGTTTGGGTTTGTTTGGGTTCGCTTCGTTGTAATTGGGATTCTTTGGTTTCGTTTCTTTGTAATTGGGATTGTTTGGGTTTGTTTGGGTTTCTTACTTTGTAATTGGATACGTTTGGGTTTGTTTGGGTTCGTTTCGTTGTAATTGGGATTGTTTGGGTTTGTTTCCTTGTAATTGAATACGTTTGGGTTTGTTTGGGTTTGTTTCCTTGTAATTGAATACGTTTGGGTTTGTTTGGGTTTGTTTCTTTGCAATTGGATACGTTTGGGTTTGTTTCTTTGTAATTGAA
>JAPYZJ010004218.1:0-14144 GCA_030522765.1 Ophioninae sp. B BG-2022a | reverse complement strand
AATAGACCAGGACGATAGTTTTTTGCACTTTTCTCAGCTATTTCTTGACGGATCGCGATCATTCGGGTGTCAAAATGTGCGTCTCTTTATTGGCTAGGTCACGGTTCTCTTCGATTTGCGATCAAGAAAATATATATGCTCTATACAGCATATAAATGCCCTCAGTGATCAACAATCGGCAAGGCAATATCTTGTTACATTTTTCTGGCGATTTTTCCGCGGAAAGTGACGAATCTGGTTAGGACGATGATTGAAGGTTCACTTACCCCAGGTGTTGCGTCATTTTTGGTTATTTTTGGTTATTTTACCGTCATAGGTCCCTTTGTCAGTCTTCTGGCTCGTTGTCCCTGGCAACGGTCTTCAAGTAAATTGGTACGGTGCATCGCATGGTACATGAACACGGGGAACTGGTATCTCGTGAACCAGAGAACGACGGACCGGGCAACGTTGTCCAACGACTCGGGAAGCGACTCTTGGTCCATTTATATACACGTGTAGTACATTCGCGTACATAGCCTTGTAGAGTTCTAGTATCCACGCTGACTACTTTCCTTGTTCGCCGGCGATGCCGGCAATACTGCAGGGTGAGAAGCTTTAAGGGGTTAAGTATCATTATTTTTTTTAATTAACCATCGCTATTAACTAAATTTAATTAAACATTTTTTTATTTTTTATTTAATTCACTATTTAATGAACAATTTACGATAAAAAAATTTGTTTGGGTTTGTTGGGGTTAAGTATCATTAATTTTTTTAATTAACCATTGCAATTAACTAAATTTAATAAAACATTTTTTGATTTTTTATTTGACCCACTATTTAATGAACAATTTACGAAAAAAAAAATGTGTTTGGGTTTGTTGGGTTAAGTATCATTAATTTTTTTAATTAACCATTGCGATTAACTCAATTTAATTAAACATTTTTTGATTTTTTATTTAACCCACTATTTAATGAACAATTTAGGAAAAAAAAATTTGTTTGGGTTTGTTGGGGTTAAATATCATTAATTTTTCAATTAACCATTACAATTAACTAAATTTAATTAAACATTTTTTGATTTTTCATTTAATTCACTATTTAATGAACCATTTACAATAAAAAAAATTTGTTTGGGTTTGTTGGGGTTAAATATCATTATTTTTTTTTTAATTAACCATTACCATTAACAAAATTCAATTAACCATTTTTTTTTGATTTTTCATTTAATTCACTATTTAATAAACCATTAACAATTAAAAAAAAATTGTTTGAGTTAGGATTAAGTGTCATAAATTTTGTAATATTGGACTTCCTCCTCGATTCGAGTTTTCTAAAGTACGAGACGAATTTTCAATATGTTTTTCCTAGCTCAACCCCTTAAGAAGAAAATAAGAGGATGACCGTGGCAGAGAGGAGGCTTGTAAAGAGCAAGCGTCGGAATGTAATGTATAAAAGACGAGTTTGAGGTTCTTCCCTCGTCCCGTCGGGGATTCGTTCGGTTTGCTGGTCTCGCGAGCGCCCCTAGACGAGACATTCGCTTCGCGACCGTGACCATGAGAGGTCCGAGTACTTGGAGTCCGCTCGGTGGAACGAGAGCTCATCTCGTTCTCCTGGTATTGCTAGTGAGTGACTTGGGTATCGCGGGTGCGCGAACCGTTGAAAATTCTCGTCATCATCATCATCATCATCGTCGAGACGAGGTTCGTCAATCCTTCGATGGCGAACCTGAAGAATTACATTCGAGGACTCAGCCTGTGTTCGTGACGGAAGTTCCAATCCGAGAAACCGGAAATGCCGATCGAGATTCTTCATCGGATGACCTTGAGAAGGTCAACGCTCCACGGAGCAAGGTCAATGACCGGAACGCTGGTAAGTCCAAGATTACTACCCCGACAACCATTTCCGCTTCCAATGAATCCGTTGATCAACACGGAATCCGAAGATTCGACGCCGTTGTCCTCGTCAACGAGGAAAGTGGGCAAAAAATATTGGCCAATGATGGAGGAGACAAGTTGAAGAATCGTATAGTGGAGAACGCTAGATTGGATCAAACGGTTACCAAGGGAATCATCGTCAGGGATGGACCATCCAACGATGATGACCTTCCCGGTGACCTTCACGAAATTCCTGAGGTCAAAGCCCACCGGAAGAGATCCTTGGATTACTCGACCCCTGAATCATCGGTTCAGCAAAATGGAGGTTCTGTAGAAAATATCGAATCCAAAACGGAAGGGTTGCCAATTCTCGAGAGTTCTTCTTCGGAATCCTTGATGGGAGAAAAATCATTGAAATCCTCGGAAACGTTGGACGTCGCGTTGGGCCAACCGGAAATCGTCAAAGTCGAGAAAGTTGATGGCGTTTCGCCATCGGAGGTTGATAAAATCGTCATTCCAGAAAGTGTTCAAGAAGCTGAAGAAAAAGAGCCAAAAGAACAAGTTCCTGATTCGAGGAGTGTTTCTGAAGTTTACGACGTAAATAATCAAGATGGCGGCTCGGATGTTTCGAAGGACGAATCCAAGGTCACCCAAGAACGAACTTTCGATTCGTCCTCGCTCTCACCTGTTCTCAACACGAGCGTCAGCTTGGAAAAACTCAAGTCTCAAGCAATCGCCCTTCAAACCTCCCTCAAGGACAAAGCGTTCCTTCAAACTTTGAAGGATCAAGATATTTTGCCGGAAATTCCAAAATTCACGGAAGTCCAGCTTTCCGAAGCGCTGGACACGATCGCTACGATGAAGGACTTGAATGACCCAGCTGACTATTCCTACCTGTCGAAAATGGACACCAGCGTTCTGAGCTCGAATCAATTGGATATCGTGAAACGAGCAGAGTGCCTCGTTTTTCGAGAGCAGAGACAGACATTTGCCGAAAACATGATGGAGTGCATAAGAGGATTGAGTATATTGAACTGCATGAGGATTTTCGTTTGGCCCATAATCGTTGATAATATTCCATCATCGTTCAGTCAAAACTTGCCATCATTGCCGATAGAAGTGAACGTGGCCGATTGGTTGCCTGGAAGAGGCGAAACGACCTCAAGATTCGGTCTTCATCAACGAAGCCTCGTTACCCCAGAACTTCTGGTGTCCAATATCCTCAAGGATGCTCAGAGGTCGAAAGGTCAAAACGGTACAAACCTGGTGACTTTCATTGACCCTAAAAACGAAACTCTATCAAAATTGCTGACTCCAGGCCAATTGGAAATCCTCAGGATGGCCGAAACTCTTTTGCCGGAAACCTCAAGAGCTGAGTACGCCGAAAAAATGAATTCTTGCGTTCGTCGATTCGAGTACTTTTCTTGCGTCAAGTATTTTGCTTGGCCAACCGTCAAGAATCACTTCGAGGCTTTACCTGATTTCCCGGATTATCAGAGTTGGTACTCCAACGCTGGTGGTCCCAATCCGGTTTATCCAATTTTGCCTTATCCCGGCCTTGGCGAACTTCCGGAAGTCGTTGAAGCTGACGCTACCAGAACTAGTCATCCGAAACCGGAAACCATCATTGTTCAAATATTGTCTGACACGCTGAAGCAAACTCCACGTTTTCCTCAATATCCGGTTTATCAATCGATCGGTCATCTCGGAGTGCCCTTGATGACCTCTGATCAAATGGCCATTTTCTACACCGCCGAGCAATTGATACCTGAACCGATGCGTGCCGAATTCGTTTCGAAAACTGTCAAGTGTATAAGAGATTACGATTACTTGACTTGTACCAAGTATTCGACTTGGCCTGCAGTGCGTCAATTGTATCCAGGCTTGCCTCAATTTCCGGATTTCTCCAGCTGGATACCAACTTTCGCGTTGCCACAGTTACCTGATTTTTCTCAGTACATACCGGACTTCAGCAGCTTTTTCCAGAACTTCCCGGGTTTGCCTGGAGGTTCTTCGGGTCAACAGCAACCCCAGCAGGAAACCCAAACACAACCGGTTCCTGATAAGCCACCGAGCGAAAGCACAGAATCGCCAGGTTTGGCCAAAGAAGAGATTTCATCAGGACCAGCTGATCCAATGGAAAATCGTATCATTCAGATTTTATCAAACGTCAAATTGGTCGTCCTGCCTAGAAACTCCAAACCGGTATCATCGGTGACTCATGGAACTTTGACGGTTCTGAACGGTTTGACTTATAACCAGCTGAGAATATTGGCCCTTTCGAAAAGTGTGGTACCAGCCCAAATACGCGAAGATCTCGACTCCAGACTCGTAGGTTGTCTTCAGGGTGGAAGTGATTTTCTAAACTGCACCAGAAACGTCATTTGGCCGACTCTCCAATCTTACGTAAAAGACTTGCCTAGTTTTCCTCGAGTAGAAGACACGTCGGATTTGATGGATCAACCAACTGGATTGTTCACGGCGAATCCTAAGATAGCGAGCCTTCAAGGAGGATTCGCTATTACTCCAGCGATTTATCAGCCGATTGTCCATCCTCAAATCCACTTGGCTGGAAGGTCACCACTGGAGAGCAAAATCGTTGCGGAATCAGAAGAACTGCCATCACCGATAGCTAGAACGTCTATTGGGATATCTTCGAACGTCCCTACTGGGCAGCAGTATCAGACTGAAAAAATGTCCGATTCTCCAACACCGGTAATCTCTATCACTGACGCTAGATTCAAACCGATTTTTTCTGAAAATCCTGAAACGGTGCTTTTGAAGATTTTGGCGAACGTCCAGTCGTCATCGAAGTTACCAGATAACCAAGAAGTGGCTGTTGGTTATCTGGAGTCTCTGGGTGGAAATCTCAGTCCTAACCAGCTGAGTATAATTCAAGCATCGGAGAACTTACTACCGGCTGGTTCAAGGCCAATCCTGATCGAGAAGATGACCGATTGCGTGAAATCATCGAGTTTCATGATTTGCACTCGTGACATACTTTGGCCATCGGTGACTCAGTACTATCCAAGATTGCCGAGTTTTCCAAACTTCATTGGCGACTCCACCAAAGAATTCCAATCCAAGAAAGTTCCAGGCCCTTTGGCGTCATCCGCCGCAATATCAGAGACAGACGTGAAGACTGGACATCACGGAAACGCTGTGGTTACCATAACCGACACCAGATTCGTTCCCATCTTTAGCCAACATCCGGAAGAATTGATTCTAGGAATCTTGAAGAACCTACAGACGCCATCATTGTCTTCGCAGACTTCCGGAAAAAAGGTACCACAGAAGTCATCCGAGTTCGCAACGACTTTCACCGACCAACAAGGAAGCATCATAACCGTAGCTGGTAATCTTCTACCTGAATCGATTCGCGATCTTTTCGACAGAAGAATGACGGAGTGTACCAGGGAAAGTGGATTTTTGGAATGCACGAGGGATATCGCGTGGCCAACTATAGCTCAGTTCTTTCCTCGTTTGCCGAACTTTCCACAAATCGGATCAGTGCCTGATTTGAGCTTAGACCGGAAGCCTAGCCAGTTGCCAACTTTACTTCCGGTTCAGCCGGAAACTGCTGGAATATTGAGTCCCACCAGCTCTGGAAAACTCGGTCAAGTTTTACCAACGGAAAACGCCATACCGATTTCAGCTGAGGACGAACTGGAGACCCGGATAGAATCGATACTGAAGGACGTGTCATCAGTGAGGAAGACTTCATTGGGGACTCAAAAGACGTATCTCAAGGATCCACTGGTCGGTTCCGTTTTCACCGAAAGACAAGCTGGTGTCATCAGGATGTCGGAGGATCTACTTCCGGCTCCTATCAAACCGATCTTCATAGCCAAAATGGTTGATTGCTCCCGTCTGGATGTCTTCCAAAATTGCATACGTAACGTCGGTTGGCCAACGCTTCGACAATTCATACAGGGAATACCTGATTTTCCGGACTTGGGTTCCTACTTTCCTCAAATACCTCAAGAGATACCTCAGATTCCTCAGTTTCCGGAATACCAACCCCAGCTCCCGAGTTTTTCCGGTATTGAACTTCCGGCCCAGGGATTCTTGTACCCCTTGAGGAATCAGGAGAGGATTCCTCATCATCAAGAAGCCACCTATCTGACCCGAGGTTCGCTCATTGCTGGAGGACATCCCGGTGGATTGTTCGTCAACAGCCTTCAGGGATTAACTCCGTCCGTAGGTGAACTTCGAATTGCTGATGATCAGGGTTGGGTTATAGTTATCGACAAATGGATGACACAACCCAAACGGCGTATTTCGTGGCTTTTTTTATCGGGACAAAGATTGGGTTTGCTTGGGGTTGGGTTTGATTAAGTTTGGGTTGGATTGGGTTTGAGTTTGTTAGGGTTTGGGTTCGAGTAACTTTTGTGTTGTTCATTTGCACACAAAAAGTAACATTCCAACCAAAAATAATCATTTTCGAGTATCCAATCTCAGATCTTTTGCATTACTTTTGTTACTTTGTATTTTGTGTTTATTATTTTGTGTTTTTGGGTTTGGATGTTTGTTGCGATTTTTTATCGATGTAAACGTTTTTTTATTTATATCGCGATTTTTTGTGTATATTGCGTTTTTTTATATTCATATTGCGTTTATTGGTTTACATTGCATTTTTTTGTGCGTTTTTAAATATTTTTTGTTACATTATTAATTAGTTATTATTTTTATACATTTTGATATTTTATTTCGTTATAATTTTTGGTTTTCCCTAATTGCTCAACAGTTCTTTACTGTTGCATAATAATATTTATCATCATCATTATCATCATCGTCATCATAACGATGATCGTTTCGAATCTAGACGATTTCTTCTCCCCAGATCCATCAGCAGCGTCAGGAAGGTCAAGCTCGTCAGGGTATCCATTTGTGGTACGAGGAGAACACCCAAACGGGTGGTCCTTATCAGCGGAAGTCGCAACGAAGAAATTAATTTCCGAAGTAGGATCGGAGGGACGAAGAAAAAGATCGCTCGAGGTTGAAGACGATTATCAGGATATATCGACAGAGGGTATTGGGCCATTAAACATGACGGAATCAGAGTTCCTCGAGTTGCTAATCAACCTAACCCAACGTAAAAATGACGACACGATGAATACGGATTACTTCGTCGAGAGTTTGAACGTTTCAATGAAGGAATCGCTAACGGCTGATCAGTACGAGATATTGAAGATGGTCCAGGTCATCAACGAGGAAACATATAAAGCTGGATTCATGTCAAGGATAATCCAGTGCATCAGGAGTCTGAGTTTCATCAGATGTATGGGAATATTCGTGTGGCCAGTAATCAGCCAGAACCTTCCATCATTTGGATTCCCAACATTTGGCAGTTTCAATCCTTTCGGCCGAGAAGAAGAGCCAGCTGATTTTCAGAGTTTTTTCGGAACCACCATCAACTTTGAAAAAGAACTCTTACGAAGAAAAGAAGAAATCGAGGGAAATCTGGTTGATTGGTATCGCGACTTAGTGGAGTCAAAATTCGACAAAAATTACGGTTCGATGACCTTGAGAGGTTACGGTGACGGTGAAATCGGTATAAGCTTCAAAAGTGGGCGAACCGGCAGAGCTGCCAAAATCAAAGACCACAAGAACTTGCCGAGTATACTGACGATCATCAGTGACATAATGGAAGACATGCTGGAGCAGAGGGACCCTAGACCGGAAGCCGAAAAGAGAAGAGAACAGGCGAAGAGCAGTGGAAGATCACGTGTTCCCAAAAGTCTCTTTGGTGATCCATCCTCCATCGAGGATTCCAACGAAATCATGATGGAGAAATCGCGTCAAGATTCAACCAACGACGATAGGATAATCGCTATGTTCCTCGACAAATTAGCAGCTAATGGCAGCGACGATGAAACGTCAAACGAAGAAATGGACAACCAGATGAACCCGATCAATGCTTACGAGGCGTTCGAACTTCTCTTTGGAACCAAACTGAACAAAAAAATGAATCAAAAATTGGATATTTTGGAAAAATCCGATTCCAGGCTTCACTCAAGAAAGTTACCTAAAGAAGCCAATAGACAGAATCAACCTGATGGAGAAAATGAACGCTCTGGTCTGATAATCAGGCTTCCTCGTATCGATGATGATTTATTGAACCGGAAGTTGACGAGTAGTTTGACGGAGTTGGGAAGAAAAATGAAGGACCAGATGATGCAGATGGCGCCAGGGATGAGCTTCCTAATTTCGTTCTTCGCTCAGATGATGCTCGCCCATGCAAAAGCGGCTGCGTCCGTCGCTGGAATGATGAGCAACATGGCTCTGGCTTCAGCGATGTTCAGCATGATTCGCCAGACTCTCTTTGGCTCCGTGAACAGTCCGAAGGTCAAATACGTTTATGACAATTCGGCGGTTGGTCCGGGAATCACGTGGCCTCATTATTATCACAAGCCTTGAGAAAATCGCATTTCCGGAGAGTCTTGAAAGACTCCTCGTTGATTACTGTTGGAATATCGAAAGTCCATTTCGCGTGTTGTCATTGATTCATCAGTCTTATTTATTGCAGCTATTTTCTTTTATTTTTTAACTCGTAGCGATCGTTTTTTTTTATTTCTTCGTTTCCACCGGAACTCCGATTTTTCGTTCATTTCATTAATGGGGATTTCGATGGTGTTGGGTACTATTAATCGTCGTACTCTTGGGGGGTTGGGCCATTGTGATTATCTGAAAATCAGGGTTTTTCGAAATTATTCAGTTTTTTTTTAACGAGCGAGATTATCAAAGAATCTTTCGGACATTTATTCGTTTTTACGTTAACAAATTTTTGATTGCAAAAAATTGACCGAAACATTTTCGAGCATGTTTGGCTCAATGGACTTGTTTTTAACTGAATAATATCACATGAGACAAGGCGGAGATTTTTTGCTACCTTTTTGCAATAATAAAACATATTATTTTCGATTTTTCACGAAAACATTAATCATTATTATTAATAATTCAAAAAATCGGATAAAATTTTTTTTAAATCAGTAAAGTTTAAACTACTGTTGCACCGAACGAGTGTACCAAATTTCGAGCAAATCCGTTAATTGGATATCGAGAAATCATTGAAATCACAAGTTTACCTTCGATCTGTGATTTCTTTATCTCACGTCAGATTCTTCGAGTTATCTCGCGCGACGAACGATTTTTTGACTTTTCCACAGTACCCTGACCCTCCGAGTCATCCACACAAATGGAACTCAATGTCATTTTTTTTTAATAAATATTTTACACTACCAATTATATCCTTTATTTCATCTAACTACGCAGAATTAACGAAATCATCTGAAATCTTGCGAGGATATGAGTTTTGTTTGTTTTTTCACGCAGTGCAATAAACAACGTAAAATGGATAAAGAAATTGTCACGTATTTAATTACCCTGCTCACCACCCGTATCACCAATTTACAATAACGAAATTTTTCTTTTCTTTCAAATACCAGGTGATAATTTCTCTTTTGTTTCTATCAGAAAAGATGACTGTTCCATTACTCACTTTGAAGTGTTATTATTGTTTCAATAACAGTAATGACGACAAAAGCAAAGAAAATAACAATGATAAAACTAATAACGATGTTATTAACAATAACTGAACGAACATAATTAAAAAGTAACATAGTAACGATTATAAGAACAATAATAACGATAATAACGATGATTATAATAATAAACATGGTAGGGATCGACAACAATTACAATATTAACAACAAAAATGACTATATTACCCAAAAAAAAACAACAATAACGATAATAATAAAAATAATCACAATAATTAACCATAACGATAACAACAACAACAACATCTAAAAAAATAACAACACAGAAACACCAACAATATAAAAAATAACAAAAACAAAACAATACAAAACATGAAACTAACAACAATTACAACAGTAATAATAACTGTAACTGTGACAATGACAATAAGTATGATAATAACAACAATAGAAACAACAACAATAAAAAAAATAACAAAAATAAGAACAATAAAAATATTTAAAGTAACAACAATTATGACAATAATAGTAACTGTAACTGCAACAGTGGCAATAACTATGATAATAACAACAATAGAAACAACAACAATAAAAAAATTACAAAAATGATAACAATAAAAAATATTTAAAGTAACAACAATTATGACAATAATAGTAACTGTAACTGCAATAGTGGCAATAACTATGATAATAACAACAATAGAAACAACAACAATAAAAAAAATAACAAAAATAAAAACAATAAAAATATTTAAAGTAACAACAATTACGACAATAATAGTTACTGCAACAATAACAATAACTATTATAATAGCAACAATAGAAACAACAACAACAATAAAAAAAATAAAAATAATAACAATACAAAATATTTAAAGTAACAACAATTACGACAATAATAGTAACTGTAACTGCACCAATAACAATAACTATAATAATAACAATAATAGCAACAAAAAAGATGTTATTATAAAAAAAATATGGCATCAACTATGATTTGTTGTAATAATTGATCATCATTATAATTATAATCGTAATGCAACATCCACCTCACCATTTGAGAAAAATGAAAGCTTCTTTTCTCTTGGAAACGCCACGCGATGATTTTCCATGTTGTTTTTTTCTACGAGGAAGGAACACTCGGAGCATTCGGAATTTTTTTCTACTCCAGCATCGCGGAAATTGGTTACTGGAGCATTGCGTAATATTCGGAGCAAGACGTTTCGCATGCTCGAGCTGGGAGATGATTGAACGACCGAGAAATAATAAAGAGACCAACGGATATTTGCTATGATCTCGTTGCAAACGTATTATTATTCGAGGGAATATTCATGATACGAAGTATCGCGAGTTCCATGTTATCACTGGAGAACGTGGCCGTTTTGGCCCATTAACTTTCACTGTCGTTCAACCCAAAACGAATAAAATTGACACCGCGGGTTTATACCACTTCGGTGCCTCCGAATGTCTCCATCTTTCAATCCAATATATATATATATATATATTATATGTGTAAGTACATATAAATGCATGCTCTTATCTAATTCTCGTCATCCATTTTTTTATCTGCTGGCATATAATTGCTGGGCACAATTGAAGAAAAATCGATTCGCAACAAAAATCGAAAAATCAGACATTTATGAATTGCCTTTTTTACCCCAGGAAAAGAATGTGTAAACTATTTGTGTGATGGAGACTTTTTAATGCTAACTTTTTAATAATAATTTAATTAACGAATTCATTAAATTTATTAATTTAGTTATTTATTAATTAATATTTATTAATGAACTTGTTAATTTATTGATATTTATTAATATTTATTAATAAATTTATTAATTTCTTTTATTTAAGAACGAACAAATAATTTAGTATTTGTTTAATTAATTAATTTATCGAACAAAATATTAAAACGAATTTTGAGAAATTCGTTTTAATCTTTATTGTTATTTATTGTTTTGGGATTTTTTTTTATCGTTATGAGTAACTATAAAAAAAAATCCCAAAACAATCGAAAAGAGAATTAAAGCTTTTTTTCAATGACTTGATAAAAAATGAAAGATAATGACTCGATAAAAATTGATTTAATGACTTGATAAAAATTGAAAGATAATGACTCTATAAAAATTGATTTAATGACTTGACAAAAATTGATTTAACCACTTGATAAAAAAAAAAAGAAAAATGTCGGTCAATACAGAAGCTAACATTAGATTTCTATCCGAATAAAAAAAAAAAAAGGTCAAACCCGAAGAGACGAGGATGGAACGAAAGTCGATGGTCATCGTACGGAAACGAGAGAAGATTATCAGCGCGAGAGAAGTTTTTCGTGGTTCGTAAGTGGATGGTATCGGTAATAAAAAAAAAAAAAAAAAGTGTGCGTATGAGGGATCGGTAAGAGCAGCGTCTCGGAGGAAAACGAGCCAACCGACGAGCGAACCAACACCCGTACAGAATCGCCTTTCTCTTGGCGCTGCCTCCGCTCGGCTTGCTTTCGTCGGGAGGTTCAGAGCCCTCGCCAGTTCTCGCATAAACCCGATCAAGGAACCGTCGTCCGAGATGTCGTGACAGCCGCGTTCCCTCGATCCGTGCCTCACACTCGTTCGAAATGATCCTCGGATTTTTTTGACCCGCGTTTTTTTTCATTTTTACAATTTTCCATTTTTTTTTTTTCATTTTTTTCCTCATTTTTTAATTAATTTTTTTTTTTCAATGAAATTTCGTGACGTCACGACGGCCACCGAACAACGTCGAAGACAGATCCACAAATGCGAATAACACGAATTCTCGGTCGAAAGTGAAAGGTACCGTTTTCCTCGATTTAAAACCACTTTAAAATCTTTCTTTTTTTTTTATTCCTATTTTTTTTTCAATATGAAAAAAAATATTGAAAAAAAAACTCGATTCCTGATGTGCGCTGTCGAGTTCATCTTTATCTGGAGTGTGTGAGTTTATTTTTCGATAAACAAAAAAAATCTTTTTTTAAAAAGTTTTTTAACTAATCTTTTTTAAGTTTTGTTCGATATCGACTACTTTTAATATATATATTGTTACGGTGCATCGGGTTGCACGTATCTGTATATACAAGTATTTGTCAAGACCCACGTGTCTACCTCGTGACGTACCGTGATTCGAATTCAGGCATGGTCAATGCGTTGGATACGAATTCTTTAGGAATCACCATCCATCCCCCTCCCTACTTTTTATGAGGCTTCGATGGACTCGAATATCCATGCAGGCGTATGGATATGAATAGTGCTGATCATCCTGGTAACAACAATAATGACAATAACACTAATAACAACAATACGAATTTTATATCGTTATCCATGACAATTGTGACAAACAATATTATTAATGGCACAATTACAATAATATAAATTTTATGGCGTTTTATATAAAAATTATAACAATTACAAAAATAGCAACAATAACAAACCCAAACAATAATTATCAAAATTAAAAATACTGTATTACTATATATTATTATATTATAAAGGTTTATTTATTATTACATTAGTGTTGATTATACAACAATAATAATAACAATAATAAGAAGAACAACAATAACAATAATAACAATAATAAGAATACAATACAATAGTAACAATAACGATAATAATAATTATCAAAAATAACAACAATAAAAACAATACGACAATACAAATTTTATATCGTTATCCATGACAATTACAACACATAATATTATTAATGGCACAATTACAATAATATGAATTTCATGGTGTTATATATAAAAATTATACCAATTACAAAAATAGCAACAATAACAAACCCAAACAATAATTATCAAAATTACAAATACTGTATTACTATAAATTATTATATTATAAAGGTTTATTTATTATTACATTAATGTTTATTATACAACAATAATAATAACAATAATAAGTATTGTATTACTTATATAAGTATATAAGTAATAATACAATAATCACAATAACAATAATCATCATTATTATAAGTTTCTTGTATTTGATTAACAATAATAATAACAATTCTAAAAAAACAACAATAACAATAACAGCAATAATAACAATATAATACAACAATAAGTATTGTATTACTTATATAAGCATATAAGTAATAGCACAATAATAACAATAACAATATTAATAATAATTATTATTACTATTATTATCATGATTATTATTATTATTACTTTATTGTATTTTATTAACAATTAGTCATTATTATTGGTATTATTGAATACCACGGTACAGTTTTTGCACCTCAGACTATATTTAATGAGTGAATGTTCTGAAAGTCCGCAAAGAACGTATGTATAAGGAAGGTCGACCGGTGGACCCAGAAAATCCTTTTCCTCCGCTTATTGTGACGGAGACGGAGAGAGAGAGAGAGAGAGAGAGAGAGAGAGAGAGAGAAAGAGAGGCTGGCGGGAGAAGAGAGTGGAGGGGGGGGGGCTGAAATAATACATAGTGGATTTCAGCAACGGTAGAATTCAACCGCTATTTTAATGTTATTGCGGCGTGTTTCGACAACCATAGAGAAGCGAAAGGTATGTTTTGCCGCGCTCGCGTCCATGACAATGATTTTCTCACATGTATATTTCAAAAGGGTGAACGAGTATGGGTAAACTGGGTTTTGTCCCGAGCCTCGTATAGAAAGTGGAAGTGGCCATGATGCGTGTACCATTTTCCTTCCGTTGAAAAAAGATAGCGTGTAAAAAAAAAAAAGAAAAAAAAAAATTCTCTTTCCGGCAGAATTTTTCTTTTTTTTTTTTCTCTCTCTCTGGTTTCTTTGTTTCGTAC
>JAPYZJ010004217.1:0-14146 GCA_030522765.1 Ophioninae sp. B BG-2022a | reverse complement strand
ATGCATGCGTTTTATCTTCGTCTTGCCGGTCTTCGCGAGCCTCCTACCCCGTGGCTAAAAAGAGATCGGTCCGAGAAAAAAAAAACCTGCGATGCTCCTTTCACCCCTCGTATCGTGTTCTCTCGTTCTTTCTCTTTCTCTCTCTCTCTCTCTGGAACCTTAGGGCTTGTTTAGGCTCCCTTACACTCCTTCTTTATCTCTTTCTTTCTCTCTTTCTCTCTCTCTCTCTCTCTCTCTCTCTCTCGTTCCAACTTTCTCGGTTTTTCTATCGGTATCTTTATTTTCCTCGCTTTATCACTATCAGTCTCGCTCTCTCAAATCCTTTGGATTTTGAGCTCTGTCAATCTTATTCTGTCTCTTTCTGTCTCTTTCTGTCTCTTTCTGTCTCCGTCAGTCTCTCTTTATCAATGCCTCTCGGTCAAATCTCGCTCTCCATCTCCCTCTCTCTTCATCTACCCTCTCTCTCTCTCGCCAAGTCTCTCCTTCTCCGTCCTTTGATCCTTTGAATCCGGTCTTCTCACTCTCCTCTTCTTTCCATCTCGAGGTGCGTCGTCGTTGCTGAATACGCGCGCGACACGTTTTTTTTGTTTTGCCTCCTTCAACTTCTCTTCCACTCTTTCACCCTAGCGCTGTACTCCTCTTTCCGGACATTTTTTTTTTACACGCGTATGCACGCGTGTCGCCCCAGTAATATGCCTTTTCGTGCCGCTTTTACGTTTTTTCCTTTAACCACCCTCGAAGCCCGTTAGCTTTCTCTTCGTCTCTCTCGTTCTCACCAAAAAAAAATCACGACCCACCCTCGGACGTATATCGCGAACGTTTTCAGTTCGCGATATTCACGCATGAATCGAGCGCCCTCAAATTGCCACTCTGAGGTTTACATAAAGTGAAGGAAGAATCGTATACGAACGAGTTCCAGCACCGCTAAAAGGGACATCCAAAAATTTACAAAAAAACATTCAGGATGCGTAAACAACGAAATGTAACTCGACAATGAAAAGCTTTCAGGGTCATCGAACCTAAGAACGAAGAAAATTTCAAAAATTTACAACGTAAAGGAAAAGTAAAAAAAAACAAAACATTTTTAACTTTCAGAACGAATAAAAAATGAGATTTACAAAAAACTTCGAGAGCGATTAAAAAAGAGGACAAATGTATGAAAAACATTTGTTGAAAAAAAATAATGTATGAAAAATTTTACTACACATTTTTGTGGCGATGAAAAAAACGTTACGATAAATTTTTGAATCAATTGAAACAAGACCAAAAAGAAGAGAAAAAAAACCACGAAAAAGTCGTCGTCGAGGCGTTTTTCCGGACGCTCGCACGCGATGAAAACGTGACGTCGATCGATACTGTAGATCGGTAGTTGCGCGGGAGATCGGTATTAGATCGTGGCGGGCGGCGATCAACAGCCGTGACGTATCTCGTAGCGCAGTTTTACTCTTGCTTCTGGATCATTTTATATACACGCGAAGGCCTCGTCGAGACCTCCGGAGGTAATTTTTCTACGTTCTTCAGGATCGCCCCCTCCGCCCGCCACAAGACTCGTACCCCTCGCACCCCGATAGAATTGAAAACGCACCGTCACACCCGGATACCTTCTGTTGCCCAACCGCGTGTAGACGCGATCGGTTCGCCGCGCGCGCTCACCGTTGCCTTATGCCGGAACGCTTTTACGTGTAACTTTACGATTTTGCTTTGGTCGCGTTTCACTCGGTGCGTGAGTTCGCACCATGAAACGGGGAGGAAGCTGCAAGGAGAAAAATCATTCTGGGGGAGGTGGAAAAAATGACGCATCGATTTTTAGATAGAATTCTGTCGAAGTCGATTCTCTCTCTCTCTCTCTCTCTCGCTTAGAGATTTTTGTGCCCAGAGCACGAAATAAGCATTTTTCTTCCTCTCTCTCTCTCTCTCTCTCTCTCTCTCTCTCTCTCTCTCTCTTGTTTTGAATTTTGTATAATTTTTTATTTACTCAAGTTACGATTTTTGTGGATTATTTTCTTTTTATTTCGTTGATTTTGTATTTTTTTCTGTATTATTTCCGCATTTTTGTTCGATTTTTATATTTGTTTATTATTATTATGTTTCCCGATAGTTTGACTAAACCATAATAAAAGGATGATGGGCATTTCGGTATCTGTTGTCACTTGTGTTCAATCAAGATGAATCATACAGTGCAACCTCGATTTAACAAATCGGAGGGGAACAAGAAAATATTCGTTATACAGTGCAACCTTAATATAACGAACTTCAATATAACGACTTCCTCGATTTAACAAATTCTCCGTAATCCCCTTGAACGAACCTCAGTTCAACGAATTACTTGATGCAACGAATATTTTCTTGTTCCCCTCCGATTTGTTAAATCGAGGTTGCACTGTATCAAGCAATTCGTTGAACTGAGGTTTGTTCAAGGGGATTACGAAGAATTTGTTAAATCGAGAAAGTCGTTATATTGAGGTTTGTTATATTAAGGTTGCACTGTATATCGTTGGATAGCCCTTTTCAAGTGAACAAAAAAGTACTGTGACGACCAACTCGTACAAGTTGTCCGTTTCGAACTATACTTTTCGGAAAATATAAAATTCATAGTTCTAATAACAATTCTTAGTTCTAGAAGCAATGAAAATTAAATAATTTTCAAGGCAGGATTACTCTAATCGAACAGTGAATCAGGACTAGCACATCAGTTATTCTTATTTTATAGAAAATTACTTTTTTAACTATGTATCATTTATTTCGATTGGTGCCGTTACCAGATTCCATACTTATTTGCCCATCATCCTTCATCATCATCATCTCTCTCTCTCTCTCTCTACTACTTGTTCTAATTTATTTTTATTTTTAGATTAAGAATTTCTGTATCTTCTGTATTATTATTATTATTATTATTATTACTATTATTATTATTGTTTTAGTATGGTTTATTCTGTATTATTATAATTCTTTTATTTTCTTTCTGTATTATTTTTTAATACAGCAATAAGCATCATTGCTTATTCGTGATTTCGGGTTAAAAACAACACCGCAATCATGCCACCGTATTCGCTTGGACTTGGCACCCTGCGACTTTTTTTTCCCCAAAAATTAAAAGAGCCGAGAGAGAACGGACGGCATCGGTGAAATAGTTCGAGACCGTACAAAAACGCGTATGTCAGAAGTGATTCGAGGATTTAAAGAAGCGTTGGAACAAGTGTATTATATCTGAGGGGAATTGCTCTGAAGGGGAAAAAATAGATAAATAATACATAAAATAGATGAAGGAATTAATAGTTTTTCGAGAAAAATTAAAAATCACCTTATTTCTTGAAGAAACCACGTATATGCTACACACACAAAATCTAATTGTTTCTTATTATATGAACATTTACAAATTTGTCCACAGTGTATTTTGGGGACGTTTGAGTCTTAGAATATTTCAGGTATTAAAAGCTATCAATCAGCTTATCCCTATCCCATTTTTTCTCTCTTTCATTTCTCTCTATCATGGATTCTCACTCCTAGAGAATCCTGTTTCACGAAATAAACAATTCTCGCTCTCTCCTAGAGAATCCTAGTCCAAGGGCACGAAATAAGAATTTCTCACTTTCTCTCTTCGAGCACTCTAGTTCTCGAGAACGAAAGAAATGTTTCTCTTTCTTTCTCTCTTGATACTTGTATCGCGAGGTATTTGCCCAGTCGATCCATCTCTGTCCAAATGACGTTTTTCGAGCCTGAAGACACGAATGACACGCATACGTACGAACATCTTTGAACCTGGATATTGTCTGCTTTCCCTCTTTTTTTTTTCAGTCCAATTTTCCTCTCGCTCGAACTCGTATCGTTAATCGGGTTTTTGAGCGTTTTATACGACGACGTGTATAAAACGTGTCGAAAAAAAAAGAGGAAATTTGTCAAACGTTCACGAAGCCGTGTAACGTCTTCATAAAAGCCATGTTTTCTGGTTTCCTTTTTTTTTTTCTTCAGTCGTCCCTGGTAGCTTCGTTTCTACGCACGCGTCTGATGCGCCTGTTTTTTTTTTTCATTCACGTTGATCCTCAGGAGGGAAAACCGCAGCAACCCCTAACGATCTTGGATTTTTTTTTTCGCGTTATGACAAGCGATTCTCACACTCTCGTGCGATCTTTGGTAATCTCAGAACTTCAATTTTTTTTTTCTTTTCAACTTCGATGAAAACCCGCTAGGCCAAGGCCCAAGGAAATTGAGAACGCGTGCCGGTCTCGTGCGACTCGCGCAACCGTCAGTTTTTTAGCTACGATCCGAAAGGATCAGGATTCGAAAAAAAAAAGAGAAAAGGCAAACTGGTTTTTTTGGCACCGGTTGAAAAGTTCGAAAAGGGGTTTGGGTTATTCTCGCCTTGGATCTTCGAATAAGGGAGCTTGATGGACCATTTTCAGTAATTTACTAAATATTTCGGATCATTGAAAATTGATTCGAAGAAAAAATCGTTGAATCTATTAATTTACTATTATCTAATTATTTAGAGGATTTGGCGATTTTTTAGTGAAGTGTTTAGTGACTTTATTTACTGTTTGACTTTTGAGTTCAGTCGATTTAGTCGTTTACTAAATATTTCGGATGAAAACTGTCTTCGAAGAAAAGATGGGCTCATCGAATCGATAAATATTTTATGCTAATTGAATTAACTTCAGTAATTATCTGATACGAAATAATTCATGTTACTTGACGAAATATATTATTTTCCGATAAGGACGGTTGTGAAGAAAAAAAAATGCAAGAAAATGGTTCATTCAATTTGAAGGATTATTTTATCTCGCGACGAAAAGACGCTCATAATGGAAAAATTCACGTTTTATATTTTAGTATGTGGTTCAGAAGTTGAAATATAAAAAATACAAAAAATGCAATATAACTAAAGAAAAAAAATAAGAATATAGAATGTGTGTTATGGAATATTTCAAAATAAACTTCTAAGATGCTAATAGACGTCGAATAGATTTTTTAATACTGATATTAACTACGATAAAAAATTACGACCGTTGAATTTGGCGGTTATTTCACGTTGGAATCAGTTCGCAATACAATTTTATTTACAAGTAAAGGAACGTCAACGTTTCTGAATAATTTACCATGATATACCGCTATTTTTATTTGGCTCGATAAAATGATTTTCAAAGTTCATTCCTTCACGTGTAATTCTAGGTAGCGATGAATAAAATATATAGTTATCGTAATTAAAAGTACGTGAAAATTCGAATGATCCGAATAAATAAATAATGCAGAATCCCATTTGAGAGATTATATACTCTTGGATTATTTGCATTAATTATTCTCTGATGAAAATAATTTTTTCAAATAATTCGATAACCCACTTTCGACAAGTCCCGCGTACGAATTTGAGACGGAGAAAAATAATTGATAGATCACTTAGAACGTGAGGACGATATTCTGAAAATACATTCTCTCTTTAATCGATGCGAAAATTTATTCGCGTATCGCACGTTCCAGAAATAAATTCTTCTACTGACAATCGAATTTCAAGAGTAATTGTCAATTTATGATATGAAATACGGAATCGTTCGGTATCGGGCCTCTTATTCTTTCTCATATACACGAACATCGCTCGTCTCCAGAAATAAATTCTCCTACTAATAAGTAAATTCCAAGATTAATTATTTATTTGTGTTGCGGATTGAAAAAAACATTTCTATATACGTCGTGGTGAAGTGCCGATGCGATATATTTTGAAAATCAATTTTCATTTGGAAAATTTAAATTGTAAGAGTTTTCAACGGGCAAGAGTACGAAAACCAACGCAGCCTCGTTTCCGCGAGCTTCCGAATTTTTAAAATCAAGTTACGCGACGTTTATTGAAATTGAAATACGGGCAGAAGAGTATTGAACTTTGTTGATCTAACGTTACGAAAATATTCTTCGACTTTTCCATACGGATATATCGAATATTAATTTTCTCATCGAATATTGCAAATAATAAAATTTGCAATATTTCATATAAATATAAATATAAGTATAAGTATATATATATTTGAAATATTTTATATAATAAAATTGAAAATATTTTTCTACTTTTCGAAACTGATATTTCGGAGGTAGATTTTCACTTTTGAAAGCAAACATTTCCAAAATATTATTTCATTTCTCGAACCGAATATCTCGAAATTATTATACTCTTCGAATTCCGATAGCGATGTCTTATTCATGCATAATCGCTCCGTTTTTATTATCTACTTCGTCGTTTTTCAAAATATTGAAAAATATTACAGATATCGATTTCTCGATCGACCTTGTTCAGAACATAATCCTCTAAAAAGAGTGCAACGTCCTCGATAGAGAAAAAAGAAGAAAAAAAAATATATTTAAAAAAAATACACGCATAAATCATCGAAGAATCTATAATTCTCCTCCAATCGATCTGCCAAGTCAGAAATGTATTTTCTTCCGCTCGACTAATTTGTTCTCTGTTCGATTCCGTTCTCGTCACCTGGACGAGAAATCCTTTAGAATCGCGTTCGGCAATCTCGAGAAATCGAAAATACACGATGGGAAAACGAAGAATGGGAAAGTCCCGAGGACACTATGGAGAGGTATCCTAGCGTGGTATCTTTTGCCGTTCGGACTTAAAATCGAGTTTTTTTCAAGCCACCATTAACCGACCAAGTTTTTCGCCAAAAATCGTCAAGATCCCGTGCGATACCCGACGGATTTAACGGTTCGATTGCGTACGTTTTGTCCCGTTTTTCCCGTTCTTCCCGCGCGCACTCATCAAAGGCTGGTCTACCGAGCGCGAAAAAAAGACGATCGCGATTTCTTCGAAGATCGTTTCACGCGCGATACTCTCGCATCCGAGGTGATGTACTGTGGAAAAAAAAAAGAAAATACGAAGAAAAAAAGCATCTATCGCGTTGATTCCATCGCGCTTAATGCGGCATTGACGCGGTCGCGCGGCTCTTGGAACCGTATTTGCGGAACGGTCACTCCGTCCCCATCGTGTCTCTCTGTACGCCGCGGTCGCCGTTGATATTGGAGTGAGTTACCGAGGGTACATAAGTGTCGGCGAAAAAAGGAAACCGAAACGGTATCCACCGGTTTAGAGTGGGGGAAGCGAGATGATGATGATGATAAATTTTATTATGCTCTAGTTTTAAAAAAACAATACTTTCGCGCAATTTAGGAAAAACAAAGTTATTACAAAATAAAATTAAATATTAAAATTTTACAAAATTTTAAGAATTTTTAAGAAAAAATACATTTTTTCTTAAAAAATGTATTTTGTATTTTTGTTTTTTTTTTAAGTATTTTTTAAAAGTATTTTTTTAAAAAAATACAAAATTTTGTATTTTTTCTTAAAATAAATTTTAAGAAAAAATACAAAAACGCGAAATAAACCGAAAAACGGAATATAAATTTGAAAATGCAATATGAATAATAAAAAAGGATGACGTAAAGAAGAATGTAATTTTCAAGCTAAAGAGAGAAGGAGAAAGCGAGGGACAGCTGGAGAAGGAGAGAGAGGGAGAGAGAGAGGAAATAGTAAAAGGAAGGTAAAGAAAACAGGAGTAAAAAGATCGATAGATAAAAGAAGAACGAGACAGTTAGCAAGAGACAAGCATCGAGAGAGAGACAGAGAGAGAGAAAAAAACGTAATAGTGAAGCGAGAGATAGCAAAAATCCAGAAACAAAACAGAACTCGAAAGGAGAAAGGAAAAAAGAAAGCAAGAGACAGTATAAGGTATAAAAGAAAAATTGAGAAGCAAGGGATAGTTAAAATACAGAAATAGTCCAGTAAAAATTGCGAATATCGAGAACTTTTTTGTCCCGAATTCGAATAATTAAGGTGAAGCAATACGAAGAGTAAAAACTCTACGATTTTGCTTTACAACTAATAACCCAATAAAAAAATATTTCAAACAATAATTATTCGCGTTAACAAAATACGTCCAACGTGTACCAACATCCATATTTAAAAAAAAAAGCGTCCACAAAAACATATCGAAAATTCGTCTACCACAAAACCAAGTGTAAACAAACTATTTAAAAATAAAACAAAAACACCCACATTTCGAACAGCATATTTCTCAAGTTTATCCCATAAGTATTGAATTACGACCAGATTCTGGATATCGCGTGAAATTCCAGGTTACCGCAGTTCTTACTGAACCAAGAGAAATCACTAATCAGCAGAAGTGATACAAAAGAGGAAGAGAAAGAATAGCGAAAGATGTCCATGACGAGAAACCGAGAACAAACGAAGCGCAGAAAAAACAGATTACAGAGGCAGTCAAAGGATAAAAAGAAAACAGAAATACAAAGAAGAAGAGAGAAAGAAACGAATAGATATCCAGCTAACTAGATAGATAAATGAAAAGAGAGAGAGAGAGATAGGTTGGATTCTGTCTTTTCTTTCATCTCGTTGTTCTTCGTCATACTCTCGATTACCCCACTCCCCAGATAGAAATCGGCTTTGAGCCGTCCGCGTTTCCCTCTCATCTTTATTTCCCTCTTTCTCCCCCTTTTTTTTATCATCTCTCTCCCTCTTTTTACCCACCCCCCCCCCCCTCCCCCGCCCCTCTTCACTCAGTCTTTCTCCGTCGATTGCTGACTCGCGCAAGTACCTTGGCACGTTCATTATGATTAGGAGCAACCAAGCGTGGACCTGTGCTACGCTCTCCAGCTTCCATTGCACTCTCTCTCTCTCTGTCTCTCTCTTTCTTCCCCCCTTTCATCCTCTGGCATCTCGTTCGTTTCAAACGCTTTGGCTGAAGCCAGAAAACACATCGGTGAACCACCCAGACTTCTTGTACTCTTCTCTCTCACTTTAACCTCCTCCGAGTACTTCCAATACCGAAAGGCGCTGGACCGTGTAAGAGAACCGCTCTCCTGTTGCCGTAGACTCTGGCTTTCGTCGCTCTTCGAGTGGCCAGGATCCTTCGTCATGATCGATACTCGCAAAACTATACGGTGAGTATGACAAAACATGATCCTTCTGACGGTTGTCCGGGTGCAGTGAAGTTAGGAGAGGGGTGGGTAGGGAACGGGAGGGGAGGGGGGGTTTTGAGACCAGAGGACGCGCATGGCTGCTCACGACACTGCGCTGCGCGTATAAATTGCTCGATAAGCGAAATCGACTTCCGTCCACTTGGCAATGGCCCAGTCTTACGGTCTCTCACTGATCGATCGATCGGTATCTGCCTTTCGACAAACGATCCAACTTCCAAGCATTCACACTTTGATCCAGCAGCCGTTTGACGAGAATTGTTTTTTTTTTTTTTTCAATTCGGGTATAGCTACCAGGGATTCGAAAACTGTGGGTGATTCCTGTGGAAGAATTCGTTGTTTTTGTTTTTTTTAACGAAACGTCGTCGAGGTACGAAATCATGAAATTCGAGACAACGATCGGGTAGTGCCAACAATCAGATTTTTATTTCTTAGAGAAGATGCAAAGATGGTTCGTTTGCTCTTTGACACCGAATTGTAGAGAAATACTTTGGGGGGGGGGGGGGAATATTGTATTTCTTTGTTGGAAAAATTAAAATAGAATTGGAGGACAGTTTCTATGTAGGGCAAGAATAACAGTATTTTTATTGGTTATTTATTGCTTTAAAAAAAAGGGAAATGACAAGCTCCGTTTGTTTTTAAAATCGAGGGCTATTATTTTCGAGTTTGATATGATATATGAATAAATTTATGAATAAATGGATGAATAATCGCATAGATAACTAAATATTTTTCATGCTTCGATAAATAAACAATAAACGATGAAAATAAGTAAATAAATAGACAAATTATTTCGTATACAGATAAATAAGGAAATAAAAAATATTTCAAATTCTATCAATTCTGCGATCTCTGCAGATCGGTATCATCACCCAAACGTATCATCATCAACGAATATATTTTACGTTATATTATACGCTGGCAAAAAAAAAGAAACGAAAAAAAATGGACACCTGCATCTCTGCTATGAATCCGGACTTCGAGCTAACCAAGCGATGAACCACTGAGCTGATTTGGGCAGTTTTTTTTTTATCATTAAATACTATGTTCGAGCAACTTTTTTGTCGTTGGGTTTGCCGCAATGAGTAACCGAAAAAAACGTTTAGAAGTGGGCACATCACGCACGAAAGCATTACGGTATCGACCGGTCAGCCCGACGCATTGTGAAATAGTACAGTACCTAAGTATATGGTCACTGTTACGCCAGTTCTCCCCTTGCATACACATATATATGTACTCACGCATGATGTGCACTCACCCCTTGGATTTTCTCCCCTAGATGATTTTTTTACGTGTGTAAGATGGAAAAAAAACGGGATTTTGTGAATGGTGTCCGGCTCGCGGACACCAATGGAAGAATGGAGAAGGACAGACGTAGGCTGCATGTGAGTCTGTGTATGGATTCGTGTTTATGTGTTGGACCCTCAGCTCGAAATAAGCATCTGTGCCTAATCTGCATATGGTCTAGATCGTGTGGTTCAGCGGCCGGGCTGATGTTTCCCTCTCCTATCTCTCTCTCTCTCTCTCTCTTTTTCTCTCCCTCCGTTATTTTCTATTTATTTTTACTATATTCATTTGTATATTTGGTAATTTTGCAGATTGGTGACTTTTCGATTGTTTTTCAGAAAATTCATCTTACCTGTTTACGGAAACTTCAAAGCCCCATAACTTATGGCATTATTGAGAAAAATCAGCCTCCCCCGATAAAATATCAATGGTCGTGACTAATGAAAGTAACTTGAGGTAAAACAAAAAATTTCCGTTGTTTTTCGGAAAAGTCAATAAACTGCATAATTACCGTTTATTTACGTAATTATTTCAATTATTTTATTATTGTATCACATTACTTTTTTAATATATTTTATTTTTTTATTTTTATCATTACTTTTATTATTGCTTTATCTCAAAATGACGTATTATTATTTGCGGTACTTCTTATGTTTTATAAATGGCGTTGGCGCCAATTTTCGTTGCGATATTCGTGATAAGCAGGTCAAAATACGTTATCGTACCAAATTTCTGATCGCTCGGCGGTATTCGTTTTTTGGAAGAGCACCCTTTTTTTTGTTTAACGCTCATTCGTTGGTATGGTACGTCCCGACTATTCAGCCATCATCCATGTTACCCCAATTTTAACGGTCCAATGTTATTCCTCCGTGTATCCACGAATTTTAAATAATAATAAAGGAGAAAGAAAAAGATAGGGAATGGAAGAGTGAAAGAGGAAATTGGATGTTCGCGTTGATGGGTCGAAGCGCCCTCTGGCTGTTATCCTACGTAGACCCATAAGGGTGCATCCATAAGGACACGAGAAAATGATTTTTCAGTGTCTACCTTTTGCGTTGCGCCTTTAAGTGCGCCCGATACATATGTATATTTACATATACGTATCTTCATATTAGAGCGAATATGACGATCGATCAAATTCGTCGAGTTATACAGAGAAGACGAGGAAGAACGAACGGGAGGAAATGAATTGCCCCCGAAGAAAATTGCGCGAGCTGCAACCCGATATGCAAATATTTTCGTCTACTTAACCCAGTGAGATTAATGACTCCGGCTTGACGGAACGTACCGGAAGAAATTGGATTCCTTTCAACCGTAGACCCGGTTCTACGCTCTCGCTTTTCACGCTGCGCCCTGACTTAATTTACTATTTTTCTGGGACCGAATATCGTGGGATTGTTCACATTCGAGAATGTGATTTTTTTTTACTCAAAGATACGTCAATTTCACGAAAAGTTTGTTTTCAATTATGTAGGATTAAAATATTGAATATATATTGAAGTTCGAAAAAAAATAATAAATTCGTATTATTCTTCTTTAAGATTGTTTAATACTAATAATGATAATAATATTAATATAATTTAATTTACTGATAAAAATTTACTATTATTGGTCCAAACTAATAGTAATAATAATTTACTATTTTTCTGAGTCCGGATATCGTGGGATTGTTCGTTCGTTCATCGATCGAATACACATTCGAGAATGTGGTTTTTTTTAACGCAAAGGTACGTCAATTTTGCGTGTTTTCAATGTTAATGGAATTCAAAAGTGGCGGAACGAAATTTTTGTTTTTAATTATGTAGTATTATGTATTAATATATATATATTGAAGTTCGAAAAAATAAGACATTCCTATTATTTCCCTTTGAGAGTGTCTAATACGAAATTTTGTTTTCTTAAGAATTAAAAAGTATTACTTAAAAATTCATTTGATGTATAAAATATATTCCCAAAAAATAAAATACTCGACAATGCAGCTTCGTATATAGTAAAAAAGGAAAAATATCCGCGATTAAAAAAGGGTACTAGTGCACTTTATTTCCTTTTTATTGCGTTTTTATTTCATAGTCACTGTTTAGTATTTTATAGCAAACAAAATACAAAAATGAAGGAGTTAAAGTTTAGTGTACTGATGCACTTTCTTTTTTCTTTAATCTTGCATGTTAACATTTTTTTTTTACTAATGAATACAAGTCCATACTAAAAGTATCTTATCAAAAGTCTTTCACCATATATATGGTGGATATTTACATACATATTTGTAAAAATTATAAAATATGAAAAGCACTTTTTTGTCGATGAATACTCAAGATAAGCTGAATCATCGTCAATATTGAAAAATAAATTCCGGATTAAAACGAAACAAAGTCTATTAACAAATATTTTTTTCGTTTTTTTGTCATTGAATAAAAGTTGATAAATCAAGTTTTCCACAAAAAAAATCATCGATTATATTATTATTATTATTACTTTTTTAAATATTATATAAATTTAAATACAAAATAAAGAAACATGCGAATTCTTTTTCTGGACTAATTTTCGTCTAGAAAAAGACTTTGCATAAATATAAAAAATCGTCTGGAGTATAAATATATTTACAAAAAATAAAACCTCCGATCTAGAAGTTTCGTAAATGGCAAAAAAAATCAAAATTAAGAAGAACAAAAAGGTGTATCGAGCCAATAAATCAAGAGTCTCATCGAACCTCCATCGATTGCTATGAAATTGACATACTGATTGGAGTCACTTTTTATTTGTCAAAAAAAAATTTTTAAAAAAAACCAAAACTCGTTCGTCCCTTAGCAGTGATTTTTTTCCTCTTCGTTGAGATCTCTCAGTCATGAATTTTCGAGAAACTTCGAGGGCGAAGGAACAAAAATCATGAGAGTGTCAAGCCGAACAACCGAGAGCTTAAAAAAAAAAAGTTTGGTCGTTCTTCCGATCCCTCTTTTCTTCTCTGTCGAGTGATTATGACCGGAGCATGACGCACGCTGATTTCAACGTTTGCAGGCTCGCTTTCCCGCGTCTTTGTTGGTAAATATGCGCAGTGTGCCTGCGCGCCGAGGGTAGCTGCGCATGCGCGAAAAAAATATACAGAATTGCTTCAAAAAAAAAAAAAAAAAAAAAAAAAAACAAAGGGCACGGTATTTCTGAGAGCGTAGTCGTTTCTACCAATTTTTCGGTAAATTTAATCCCGTCCGTTAAGAACGCGCGACGTCGACCGACGAATTGTCGCGCGTAGGTGAGGGAGCGCGAGAAAAAAAAATGGTCAAGTCTGGAAATGCGCGAAGGTCTTCGAGACACAAATAAAAAAGTAGGCAAAAAAAAAAGAGAGAGACGAGACCTGCGTGAAAAGGCGAAGGTAAAGGGTTGTCAATGCGTTGCGCAGGATTAAAAAAAAAAAAGGGACAGGGGGCACAAGGCATCGCTGAGAAACCGCTACGCATCGAAAAGGGTTGAAGCTCACGAGGCTTCGGTTTTATTGCCCAATTTTCACTTTATAACGTCCCAAAATATACGCACCTACTTTTTTTTTCGACCAAGTCTTTTTTTTTCACGTCTCTCTCTCTCTCTCTCTCGGCTTCTCTTATCCCTCGTCAATTTTAATCCTTTACCTCGAGGAAAAACGAGTGGACTCGCAAATCTCGAGAGCCACTTGGGAAAACTAACCTTTCGGGGATTATACGCGTAAGCCAAAATCCTTTAGTTTGTGAAACCCCCTTCTTTTGAGGACCCTTAGAAGACACGAGGATACGAGGAGGATGAAAAAAAAAACATTACGGAGCTATGGGTGAGAAAAGAGAGAGGAAGAGAGGTACAAAAAGTTGTTAAATTTTATTGGGCTTTTTGATTTTCAATACAACGACGCGGGGGGGGG
>JAPYZJ010004216.1:0-14148 GCA_030522765.1 Ophioninae sp. B BG-2022a | reverse complement strand
CATCTCGAAATTTCCAGTGTGTACGTATGTACGTATACATACTCATACACGAAGCTCGTCGAGGCGTCCCGGACGCTAGCGACAATTTTGCCTCGCGGTGGATAGCAGTAGCTCGCGCTAATTTTGTTTTACCAACGCGAACCGAGGCTGCGTCGAAGTTTTGTCGCGGGTGCGGCTCCCTCTTAATAACCTATGGAAATTACACACGGTCTGTCCACTCGGCTTCTTTCTGTTTCTTTTTCCTTCGATTTCCCTGCCTCCATTCACACACACGAAGGAACAGATATTCGCACACGTAACTCAAGTGAAGATGGAAGGAAGCCTTGCGACAGATATATATATTTGCGCTGTCGGCAAATTCCCCAGCTGCTGTCGCGCCCTGGTGGCCGTCCTCCAACAAATGCAAGCGTCTATTTCTGTCTCTATGAATTCTACAAAGACTGATGCTCGATTTTTCGCCGTAAACTTAATTGACGCTGAGAAAACGGATTTCGAAAGTTTGTGAGGTTATGTCGATGTTCGTCATCGCAATTCACATTTGTTTTGTTCATCGATTTCATTTTCTTCCGCTCTTTTCTCTAGCGAGTGAAAATTGTCACCCACGAAAAAAAATATATTGATCCAATCGCTACCAAACTTGACAGGATCACCCACCAGGTCAATCTAAAGATTGCCTGAAAATTTCATCGTAATCGATCCAGCCGTTTCTGAGCTATGAGGAACATACATACACATACATTGTCTTTTATAGATAACCTATAAATTTATTATTCCCCGAACGCGGAAAATTCGTCCTTCTATGTTTCAAGCATTTCTTGCATCAGTTCCATCGAATGAGTACCGCCCTTTTATCCCTTTAAATTTTCATGAGAATGCATATCCATTTTCCGTTACGAGGGCGTCGCAAAATGGCGGTGGTGGCAGCATAAAATGGCGGCACTTCTGATTACAAGCGTCGAAGAATAGCACTCTTTGCTCAAAGGAAATGCTTCGCGCCATTCCCAATCATAGGTCATCATCGATATTGATTATTAAATTTATTAAATCTAATTATTAAATACGACCGCGGAAAAAAATATTTTTACGCAATCTTTCAAACGTTTTTTTTTCTTCAATGTTCAAGGTCCAACAACTCTTTCCGCACTATCCCAGGAATGTCGTCCTCGAGGATCTGAGGACGACGAGGTCGGTTGAATTGACCGTCGAAAATATCTTCGATGGAAGGCTATCGTTGCCCCATCACGTTATTGAGGAACCGGAAGTTGAGTCACTCAGTCATTCGCCGTCTGTGACAAGCCGCATATTGCCAAGCCCACTCGATGAAAACACGTGGGATCCGAGATTCGAAATTCCTGCTGCTGACAGGTACTCTTTTGTGCACATAAAATGGGCAAAAAAATCACAAAAAAGAAATTGATGAGGAAATACATGTTTTTCATGAGGCGACAAAGTGTTTATTGCAAAACCAATTTCAGGAGCTTGTAAACCGGTTGAAAAACCCGTAAAGGATAAATCCAATATTTCTCGCATTTTTAGTTGGCAAAGCATTTGAAGTGTTTTTGGAAAAAGTTTGAAATCCTTTGATATTCGAATTTTTCAATTTTATTCAATTTCGAAATTTTTTTGAATTATGGTGACAGAACCGTTCGATCGAAACATACATTTTACTTGTTGCAAATTGAATACTAAGACGTATGTGATTAATTTAAAGAAACGTTATTCAATGAATCTCGTATATTACATTCATAGGAGATTAATTAAAATACTTTTTTTTATTAATCTTATATAATAAAGCCATAAGTTTCTGCAGCTTTCAGAAAATGGAACTTTCTTTACAACCTCGAAAAATTTCGAAAAACCTGATCGGGTTAAACAAACCCAGACAAACGCAAACAAATATGACCGGGTTGAAACAGCAATAGCTCAGAGAATCTTTCGGTTTTTAAATGTACCGAAAAAAATGCCCACATCGCAAAATCCTCTTCAGGAAAAATACCCACATCGCAACATCTTCCTCAGGAAAGTGAGGAATATTGATTCCTCACTTTCCTCACCTCCTAAGTCAACCAAATATTTTTTTCAAACGCTGAAATTTCTGAAATGCATTCAAATAAAAATACCGGAGTATAAAAAAAACTGCAATCAAGTAATAAATTTTAGTTTGTATGGATAAATCAAAAACCTTAAATTTTAGAAATTAGAAAAATCTTTCAAACCTATCGGAATGCGAAAACATGCGAGAAAACTTTCGGATTCAAAAAACGAAAATTATTTTCGTTAAACAAAAAAGAAACAAAAAACCAAGGATTATGAAAAAAAAATCGTGACCCTTTTTTCGATCTCTAATCCTCCCCTTCAGAAATTAAGAGAATTTTTAAAAGTTCATAACAATGAAATTCTTGCAAACTGTTTAACCCGAAATTAACAAAAAAAAAAAAACGAAACAGCGGCGAGGAGCCTTCAACACTAGGTGGCAGATTTTCAAAGTCGTCGTCCGAGAGGGAGAGAATTCTTCAGCGCAGAAAGGAGCACTTGCTTCTCACCGCGAGGCGAAAATACGTCGAGAGGCATCGCGGCCATCAGGATGTGGACGAATCCTCGAGCAGAACGTCCTCGAGCATCGACGACGCGATGTCTTAAGCTGGCCCCTTCTGGAGCGTTTGCAAACGACAACAACAACAACAACAACAACAAAATACCATTTTGGTACTAAGTCGCCGAGGCGATGAAATCCTGCACGAACATCATTTTCAACTTATAGGCTTCGAAGCTTGCTCTTTAAAAAAAAGCAAAAGTTTAAAAAAATGGAATAATGGCCGTCCGAGGCCTGAAGATATTCGCATTGATACGTAAGACGGAAGAATTCGTTACTTTCTTCTGATTTTTTTTTTTTGTTTTTTCGAGTTCCAAAAATTTGGGAACTCGCGACTGATGAAACTTCCGTCTGAAAACTACATCTTTTCTTTTTTATTTTTGTTCTTTTTACGTAACGTGTAAAAGAAAGAAAACCATTTTTTAAGTCACTCGAGATCGGTAGAGAACGTTCGTTCTCCCTACCGCCTTCTATATATGCGTGCAAAAAAATATACAGGGTGGTAAGATGGCCATACACTTTTTCTTGTCATGTTCTTATGGAGAGATTTCGCGAAAAAAAATTTGATCGAAATTTGTGTCTTCGAAAAAAAATGTTGTGGCATATCGTAGAAAAAATTGGACATTCTGGAGAGAAAACCAAACATTCGAAGCGCGGAGTGAGGCTACTTGAATTTTGGCAACACTCCGCAATTTTTTTTTTTCGTCATCTCGTTGTGTTGAGAAGAAATGAACAAAGATGATTGATCGATTAAAATTAATTTATTGGTGTTGAAGAAAAAACAAAACGAGAAATCCTCAAATTTTTGTTTTTCAAACCAAAAGAACAAGTAAAAAGAATTTTTGGAGATGAAAAGTTATTGAATTCCGATGAATTATAATTCTGCACTTTGATGGAAAAAATAAAAGGGCCCCGAGGAATCACGTCTGAGAAACGTATCAATTTTCAAAATAATCAAATATGAGTTTCAAAGGCTGATGATCGATTGATCGAAATGAATTTAAGTCGCATTGATACAAAATAAAAAAGGTCTTTTAATTGAACATTTTTCAATTTCCTTGTTTTGCAAGTCAAAGAGAAAATTAAAACTATCTATAAAAATACAAATTGAATTTCTGAAAACAGGTATTTCAAAGTATTTTTTATTCTGAATTAATTTGATTTTCGTTCCATTGGACTCGAAATAGAATTTTGATTTTTTTTCCGAATGTTCATTTTTTTCCAAAAATTATTACTCGTCCGTACGATGATCAATTGATAAAGGCCGCTCTTTGCGTCATTGAAATCAACCGGCCCAAAACTCTCGATATGGAAAAAGATATATCTGGGGGTGATGCGGTTAAATAATGTTTCCATCCTCGAATTTGTCAAAAATGGGATCACAAATTTAACCAACACACGCTTTAGCCAATCCAACAACAAGCCACGTTACTTGCCACATCAGAAAGACAAAATTCCACTTTGAGTTGATTTCAACCTTCGCTTGATTGCAGGTGTGAGGCACCGTAAAAGTTTTTTTTCAAAAGGGTTTGTCAGCAGTTTTGATTTAAAAAAATGGAAGTATGTACATAGGATACCACATATGCGCGCATATATATGGGACGACCGTAATGAGTTGGATATGACTACGTATACGTTTGAGATTAGCTTTCAATGATCCGAGCGAACCCAAACATGCCCCCTCCCCATCCTTCTGCCCTTCGACGATTAAAGATGATCGAAGGAATACGATATTCCAATGATACGAAGTTACATATTGCTGATCGCAGGCTGTGTTTTTACGCGAAGTTCTACTTAAAGAAACATAACCTAAGAGACCACACGTGATTATCTGCGAAGATTCCTTTTCCTTTATTTTTTCTTCTTTTTAGTCCGAGTCTCACGCGAGGAAAGGTGGCAAGGATCTCCCTCCCGACCGCGAAAAATATTTACACGTGTACTATATACTGAGCGTAGAAGTTGTATCGATCGCGTTTTCGAGGTTATATCGAAAAGGTAAAAGCGGCGTGACAGTGAACGCCCGGGGGAAGAGCTGACCGGAAAAGAGGGCGCTAGCGTCACGGAAGCAAAGTTTAAAGTTCGATTTAGTTTTGAGAACATTCGTAGCGAAGCTGCACACGTGGTTTTGTGATTTAACGAAGTGAGGTTAGAAATCGTTCTGGAAATCGTATGTTTGAGAATTTTTTTTTGCGAGTCTGAGTATTCGAGATTTCGTTTTGATAATATCGATTTTTTCTTTTTTTTCGTGTTAGCCAGTATTCGAATCTTCACGGCCATTTCCACGATGTCAGAGAGCCGGCGTATTTGTTTTTCAATATCGAATTCTGCTCGAAATTACGAAACGATTATAGCGAGAAAAAAACGAACTCGCCGCCATCTTGGATAGTTCAAACGTTGGCCACTACGGGAACACGTCGCGATAATTGATAGGTTACCAACCACGCGTTTATTCTTGATAATAATTTTCCTCAATATTTATGCACTGTCATTACTTTTAACAGTAAGTACACATTCCCCACCTAGTTATTCATGCATATGTGCCAAGTTACGGAGTTAAGGAAGGGGGGAGGGAGAAACTTGACCGAGGCCTCGATTTCGTCCCGTGCTTAAATTTGATGAAATTTAATTTTCCATTACTCCGAAAAGTTGGTTTACAATTTCGGTTTTAATCCTTATATGCATTCGCGACCCAATCCAAAAACGTCCTCGAAACGAGAGTTCATCATCGAAAACTTTCTTATCTTTTCTTTCTGCCTCCATTACTCGCGCGAGAATAGTTTCATAATTCGTATCTTCGATGCTTTTTCGTACTCATATGGTGCCCGCCCGCAGCTCCGAAATTATCACACTCGCCAAATACTACACTAAATGCGAACGAACAAGAAGTGAGGTTATGCGCGAGATTTTGTGGATTTTCGATGTTTGGTTATGAGTGCCATTCACGCGCGCACCCAATTTGACGAGTGGTAGAAAATATCTCCATTCGGACAATGTACTTGAAACTATGATTATTATTATTAGCATTATAATTATTACCACTATTACGATTACTCCGTTTTTTTTTTATATCAACATTATGATAATACAAATATTATTATGAAATTTAAGATCACGGCGATGGAGCCTCATCCTCACACACTATTCTTTGTACGATATAGTTCTTTAAGAATGTTTGCACTTTTGTTTGCCGTCCCAAGAAGATTTAACGGATTGCCTTTAATTTGTGTACACCCGACGTGCAAATTCGTGGGACATTCTTTTTCGTTAACACCGCCACTCAGAGATCGAAGTTTTGAGGTTAGAGATACGATATTCAAGTTGTTCTCCAGGTACAACGAGAATTCTGGCAATTTTGAGGTTATGTACCAACGTATCGGTAATTGCTACAGTAAGCAAAGAGAAGTGGCTTAAGAGTGTTTGGATATTTCATCGCAATTTAAATGTCTACAGCTCGGCGGTTAATTGCGTAATTTTTATGAGTTAAATTGGTCGGTTTGGTCTTCCACTGTCTCGAGTTTGGGTATTTTGGAGCGGCCAGTTTGTGCGTTACGAAATTTAGCCGCTGGGCGGCACCACATGTCGCTACTCTCCCACGATGCGACGCTTGGTCGATGCTTATCACAGAAAAAAGAAAAAAGTATTCGAGTCATTTTTTATTTCTTGCTTATAAAAAAAAAATGTATGGCGACTCGCGTTACACGTTGTTTACTTTTTCTGCCGGGTTCGACATCCCCTAACGGCAGAAAAGTAAAAGAAGGCAGACCTAACCTCTGAAGTGTGTTATCGCGTACGCAATTTTGTTGTATCGCGGTTGAGGCCGGGCGTACATGCACGGACGTGCAGTATTCACGGATTATTTATTAATAATAATAATAATAACAATAATGGTAAGGAATAAAAACGAAACGGCGCATCTAACCTTGAAACTCACCGGAAACAAGATACTTCTTTATGATTAGTGATCGAGCTATTTATTGCCTGTAGAGTTTAAGAAGTTAGACGTAACCGATACGTAAGATTGTATTATGTACAAAGCAATTTTTCTTGTACGGCAAATAATTCGCATCATCGAGGTTTATCCGCATTTCTATGGTCGCTTTGTGTGTCATAAACGAAATAAAAGCTTCGAGCTCTGTTTCATTTCTTTAATTCGTTTCGTTTATGTTATTTCTCGTCATTGGCGTAGCCAGCTATTTTTCTGGGTGGGCTATGGAACCCGGGTAACCAAACCCAAACAAACCCAAACGATGGGTCTGTTTGGGCTATTGAGGGCTGGGAAATACGGTTTTTGTTCACAATTATCTTAGTTTAATCAATATTTAAATTATAGTCGATAATCATGTATCACACAAAATATGGAACATGCTTCAATTACATGTTCATACAATCATTAATATCAAACTCTGACAATACCTTGAAACATAGTCAATTCCGTTATTAGATTGTAAACTCTGTAAAGGTACTGTAAACTTTGCAATAGGTACTCAAGGAAGTCTCAGTTTTTTATTATTTTTTAAAAATCGACTCAATACGTTGTCCTATGATTTTTTTTTCAACGTTATTATTTATGTTTAGCAGCGATATGTAAAACAATCGTTACAGTAGCATTGGGCTTCTAAGTGACGTTTCCATTAATGTTGTAGCGGTAAAACTTCAGTTGTCAATGAGTTATTTAATACACTTCGTCGTTATTTGATTTAACTATTGAATTTCAGTGAGAAAATAGTTCAAGTTTGATCAAACTGTTTTTTTATGCTTGAGTGAGATTTAAAAGAAATTAATCGATTATTTGATTATTCGATTTGATTTAATTATTATCGATTAATTTTTTTTCGTAAAATGGGACCCTGTCCCCACCAGGCTACGCCAATGTTTCTTGCATCGCCACCTCGCGGATGTAACACAGTACCGAGGGAACAAAAATATTTTTAATTAATTTTTTCAAATCTGAATTTTTTCGTTTCCCAGATCAATGATCACCGTGTCGCTCATTTGTGCATAGCTTTGTATTACTAATCGTTCTACGATATCTTTGTAAATATTGAAAAAAAAATGAGTTTAGAGGATTCTTGAAATATCGTCACTAAGCCTGCGCTCTATGTCTAGGGGTGTAAGAGGAGTAAAGACAAATAAATTACATTATTGATTGTTGTAGTTATACATCTACATTATTTTTTGAACGAGTATCAGCGAAGGGAATAAAAGTATAAAACCGCCGCGAAATATCTTGCTTTTTTATTATCGATTGACGATATCCTTCCGAAGAAGTTTGATAGTTCCAGAAGAATCCGCGATTTCGCTAGCGCCCACGGAGGACCAATCTGCAACGAGAACTATGCGCTCAGCGTCGAGCTTCCGAACTTTTGCGTCAATCCAATGATCTTTCGCTGTCTTTCTTCGGGAACGACAGTGGAATTTTATTCGAATGGTGGTATGAAAAAACATCGCTTCTACCGAAACCTAACCTCTACAATACCCTTGCTCGATAATCCGTACGAAAATTTGTCGATTTACGAAAATTGTTTTTCGAGTAAATATTTGAACGAGTAGCACGTTACTAATTACCATCTGCCAATCATTGAATGATACGTAAACTCGAACATTGTCTCTCAACAATTTTAAATCCTAACAAAATTCCGGAAATAGTATGGTGACTGAATAAGGAAAACCCAAACAAATCCATTCATCATCTCCCAATAATTTGATAATATTAATACAATTGCCCCGAAGGGTTTGATGGTACTAACCTGAACATACTACTTAAAATGATAATGCGACAAATATAACCCCCTTACATCCCGGCAATCCGACGATACTAACCTTATCAAACCCAAACAAACCCAACACCAACAAACCTCCAAAAATTCTAATGCAAACAAACAAAACCCAAACAAACCCAAACATCGTTTTTCTTAATGGTTCCCAACATAAACAACGTATAAAACGGATGGAAAAAAATGTAATAATCAGGAAAGCTCAAAATTAAACTTACAAAACGAATGGACTAAAAATCGAAAAATCAAAATAGCTCAAAGTAACCTTAAATATAATGTGATTGGACAAGTAAAACTCAAAGTAAAACCTATAATCTTTCTTGATTTCAAGCCAAAATAAACTGCCGAAAACAATACCGGGCCCTTGTGTCATTATAGCCATCACTCGGCAGTGAGACACTTTTGAACTTCTCCGAATGTCTATTTCGATATACCGTATCCAAGGGCGTTAAAAAACAGAAAAATGAGATGGAGCATTGCGTCAAAAGTTAACGATTATGTTCGATCCTTTATTGTTTATAAAACACAGAAAGTAGACACTTAACGATTAGCTCAACCAATGAAATTCATGACCACTATGTGAAGAATCACATGGGCGAATATGAAATCGGCGAATCCTCTCTCCGGACTTATTCCATGGAATTGACTCTTGTTCTGCGGATTCACTTGCAATCGCAGGCAGACTGGAAAAAGTGAGAAAAATTATAACGGTCAATTCTTGATGTTCGCTAAAATTATTTCGGGAGTTATTCCCTCGTTTTACAATCCATTATGTTTTTTGAGACGAAAACCATTTTTGTTATTCTCTTTTGATATATCGAGCCCTCAAAAGCCATTTTGTATGAAAAACATGCATATTTGAGAAAAACATGGAAATCGGAAACTATTTCGAAAAATGATTTAAACACGCGCAACATGATTCAAACCGTGATGCTGTTTTATTAACTAGCGGTCCAGTCATCGTTACTATCAATAATCACTTGACATTTTTTGCACGTTTTTTATTTTTTATATATTTGAAAATTTTAAACAATTTTTTAAAATTTGTTTTATTATTTTTTAAATTTATTTATTTTCATGGTAAAATATAGAAACAACTTCAGATGTAGGACATCCTTAGCAGGTCTTCCGTCATGCATTCTCAGCTGTATGTTTATTGGTATGGGTTAATTGACGGGAGAAAGTGGCCAAAATAAAGTTTTTACCATCAAAAATCAACCTTTCTATTATCCGAACATTCTACCACCCGAGTAAGGCTTTTTTCAAAGTGGTTTTCGGACGATAGGTATTCTTATGCAACTGCAATCGGACAATCGCTGTTTTCTGTACTACGCATCTCGGTTGAATCCTACTAGCTCCCTGTTCTTCAATTTCTCCTCTATCAGTGTCCAAAAAAAAACTGTTTCTGTACATGCTTTAACCAAATTGTGTATTCAAGCGGATCTGATCTTCCGGAGTAGAAGTATCTACTTCTAAGTTGCAACATTTGAAACCTTTATGTATTATAATTAAAGAATTAAGTTAGAGGTGTCACAGTCTTCCGTCTTAGGACCAACGGCTTTTATAGAGCTTTGTTAATTATGAGCGCAGCTTTGGTATTGAATCGGCACGGAATGTCGAAATCGTACAATAGCAATTTAGCAAATCGTTTTTTCCGAATGTGACCTTGAAAGGTCACTTCAAGGTCACACAGGTACTGAAATTTCTCTGGGAGCTTTTCCTTTTTTTGAAAGTTTTTAGATGCAATTGGTATTCAAACTACTAAAGTTTACAGTCAGCAATTCACTTTCATGACTCGAGTAGCTGATTGCACCAAAATTATTTGATTTTACTGTTGATAAAAATCTAAGACGTCAATGAGCATTTGCTTGGACTTTTTTTTTATGAAGATATGTAGAAATTCTTTTGGGATGCCAGATGTCCGGTTTTAGACCGGACAATCCGGCTTTTTTTTTATGATTGTCCGGTCACAAAATTCTTGGTAAACCAAACGCAACATGCACAAAGTACATTTATCTACTACGAATTTAAAAAAAATACAACTTGTCCAGTTTTTCCTTTGATCACATCTGGCAGCCCTACCAACGTTCGTTTTGTTCAAAAACACCTGTCAGCTTGGCAAAAGAGAAAACAACAGGAAAAATGCTGATTCTTCCTATCACATACAATTACATTAATACATTGAAGATCGAGATAACCTCGAAAATCTTCGATCTCAATTTTTTCCTAAACGGTCAAGTTTGTTCGAAAAATCCAAGCACAAGATCCTTTACAATTGACATATGCAGAGTTTGATCATTTTCTTTGTCATTAAAAATGATCCATCTTTAAAGAATTGAGGTTAGAAAGTTTTTCAGCTGTCTCTTGTCACCCTGGTATAGATTGATACAAAAAGGTAACGATCTAGGTTGGTTTGAAGCCGAACAAGTTGAAGCGATAATTGGATGAAGAATCAACGTCATATCATTTTTCCAAATTTGTCGATTCGAAAAAAAAGGTTTTTACCTGCTAAAACAAAGCAAGAGACGCAGCTGATGAAGCCACTTAGAAAACTGTTGAACGGGAATGTGCCGACGAGACAACAGTACACAAACTGTATTACACCAGTTAAGAAGATGTAGAGCAAATAAGCGTCAATGATTTTCAGCTTTTTCGGCGTCGTCTTCGTGTACTCTTGCCAAAATTTTCCGATCACAGCAATCAGCGACATTATGAAGTTTTTATCGCAACTTTACTTCTCAATTCGCTCAAATTTCCGACGTTGGTGATGCGAGATTAAACGTTGTTGTGAATATTTGGTGACGTGAAAAATCGAAAAAGCTTTGAGTGTGACGCGTGGCAGAGTCACGTTTGGTATCCTCTACCGGCGAAGGCGGTACACACGCGAAATACTGGAATTACAGATAGCACACTCATCAATAGGTTCGTCGCGGAGCCAGCGCCATCGTGGTTGGATTTGGCGTTACTTTTGCCGTGCGTCGTTTGTTATTGATTGTGAGACCAATTAGGGTCCCAATTTGTCTTGCTAAAGGGTTTTTCATCAAATATGAAGTATTTACGTGAAATACATCATTACGTAATCGCATATTACATCTTAAAGAGTAGCATGCAGGTTCAGGAGCTTAAATTCTGCATGTACAGTGATTCTTCAAAATGGAAGCTATAGCGATGGCGCCATGATCGCGCGGTTGTTTCACGAAGCTAGCTTCACTTGACAACCGACCGGGGGCGCGTTTTTGACGTTACTTTGAACTTTCATTATTTTCATGTGAAGCGAAACATTTATTTCGTGAGCAAAAACAGCCTTTTTGTTACACTTTTAATTGTAGTCATACTATAATCATATAGCCCGACTCAAATTGATTATATACTGTCGCGGACCTACAACAAAGTTTGTACAACATAGTTGTTTAAGGACATGTGTTAGTTCGGTCGGTAACAATCCTACTGCCACGTTCTCGCCCGAACAGATCATATTTGAGACAAAAGGACATATAGCACTTGTTCACTCTTCAACAGAGAGCAACGAGTAACTTCTTTTTCCCGAAAAATCAACCATTTCAGAAATTTGTAGGTATTTGCAATTTAGCTATCTCTCTCGAACTTATGACCGTTCGTTAGGTGTGGTGACCTTTGGATGCGTAGCCTTCGGTCGGTAACTTACCTGTAGTCGGTAACTGATTATTTTGACTCTCCTTCTTATTATTTTGCAAACGTTTCGATTGTTCTAACGCTAACAAACAATAATCGATAATAAACAATAAAGATTTATGAATTGATGGCGGTACGTTTACACGGTTTTCCAAGAGGACGTCCGATGAAAAATAACTAGTCGGTAGGACTGTCCTATTCCCCGCAGTCGAAACTGTGCGAATTATCGACTAGAGAGAATTTGTCGATTTTATTTCCTTACTGGAGTAGCATCGAGCAGGAATATTTTTCATAGGAAAACCGACGTTACCGACAGTTGGATTTTCAGCCGCCGATAAAATAGATGACGAGCAGAATGTTGCTATACCGACAGTTGGTTTAAGTATATCAACTGATGATAATAATGCATTTCTGTGGCCAAATAGTTCGATGTCGATATATTCGAATTCGTTTTCCGTACTAGCGGTGCTATCGTTATCGACGATCAATTCGAGGCAGACTTTTGAAATTCGCTGAAATGTTCCCACTGACGAACCCTCAAAATAAAAAAGGAAGAAATTAATTTTCTTCGTCGTTTTTTATTGGAAGATGTAGACTTTTGAAGAAAAGTACGAAGAATAATATTTTTTTGGAAATGTCATTTGATCAATCTCGCTTCCGTTACCCGGAAGAAGTCTTCAAAAAATAGCAAAAAAGGCAAAGGGGATCGAAGAAAAATCTCGAAAATCAATATGCCAACTTTCAAAATTTGTAGAAAAAAGACAAATACCTGAAGCTCGATGTATCAAGACTCGTTTCATAAAGCGCATAATTGGAATTGGATTAATGAAGTTCAGAATAAAATTGCAAACTCAAAACAAGCGAAAAAGTATCGCCATTCAAATTTCAAACCGAGCAAAATTGTTTATTTTAAACATTTTTTTGAAAGCTTCATCGTCCATGTACTCACATCGATAGACCCTATCTATGATACTACTCTCGCCTATCAGTGGACCCAGAGCCTTTTCTGAAAAATCGCCGATAATTCTGTACTTTAGTGGCTTTTTCGAAAAATGTTTCCGGATTGTTTATTGCCAATAAATAGCTGTATTTTGTTATAGACAACCATATTATCGATACGGAAGAAGGTTTCTATCAATTTCGAAATTTTTATGTTTTTACCCAAACAAACCCAAACACACACATTTGTTTGGGTTTGTTTGAGTAAAAAAATAAAAAAACCACAATAGATATAATAAATCATAATCATTATTTATAACAAAATAAACCTTTTTATCAACAAAAAAAAATCGAGGACCATTTTTTTTCGAAAAATCCGTTAAAGTACAGAATAACAAAACGGCCATTTTGGATTTTGGATTGACAGTGTCTTCTAGTAAACGACAAGGTTTCTCTCCGCCCAAAAGCGATGTAAACGTTAATCGAGTGTCTAGGATCAAATGCGAAAATCGCGCGACCCGATTCCACCGCAAAATAATGAATAAGCCAAAGAGAGAATCGACCGCAGGTATGCGTCTCATGGTTCGACTAACCTGGAAGAATTTAAGTCCTTCCGAGGTTGAGTCACTCGTTTTGTGACTCATAATGCCGCCACACGTTAACACAAAACACGGCATATCCACAAACTTAGTTGAACCGTCGATCGTTAAGCTGCAAATGCGAAGAGCACACGTACACATACATCGACCAAGAAGCTTTTTCTTTCCTTTTTTTTTTACACTCCGTACGTAACCGAGCGAGAATGTGTGAGCTTGAGGTTCTCGTATAAACGCTTCGGGATGACTAATTTCCTGATATCGAAGGCCCATGGCCACTGCTCCGTACATACTACCGGTACCACTAGCTGTCAACGATACGAGGAATTCCTAGTTTTCCGGGCTGTGCCGTGTCGCCGGGCAGCCTGGCACTCTATGTACCTGGTGAGCCAATGGAATTTGGATATTGAACAACTTCACACGAGGCATCATTCAGGGTTGATGAAAACTGATATTTCGTTCTTCTGTGGTTGCCGTCACGGCGGTTCACGTTTTATTCCATTTTTCGCCGAGTCAAGGTCATCCTAAGGTCATTCAAGGTCACAATGAGCGTGTGGTATTGTTTTGAAAAACTGACAGGGATAAAACCGTTGGA
>JAPYZJ010004215.1:0-14148 GCA_030522765.1 Ophioninae sp. B BG-2022a | reverse complement strand
AGTGAGCGGGAGGCCGTTTTTTCTGAGACTTTGATGTAGATACTTCAATACAAAGTATGTACACCAAAGGATCAGGCAAATACAGGGCCGTCTATACCGACACGGGTTTTCCACAGTTTCCCCGTGTCCTCGGCAAATGCGGTATAGTGTAGCTAAAGTCGGCTGTGGACGCACTATAGGTAGGTTAGCTTAGCGAAGTGCGGGTAGGACGTGACAGAAAAAGATGGAAGGATGGCAAGGAAAAGTAGAAATATAGGAAAATTGGAACTCGAGAAGAAAAAAAAAAAGATATGTAAAAACCCACAAGGGTATACATGGAATAAAAAGGAATAAAGGAACCCCCCCCCATTATACATTATCACGATTTAGGATCGACCGATTGATCGTGCTGAAGCGCAAATAAACTGCATTGTCGTGTTTGGTAGTATATTTGTAATGTGGCGAAAGATCTATTTTATCGATGAATTAATCAGCTATTATTGAAAAACTATTAAAATTCATTTTTAAATAATTATTTATAATAATTAAATTATCTCAATGTTTTAAGTGAATTAAAAAATAGACAAATCCTCTGTTTCAAAATTGGAACGAATGTACAGTTATTGACGAAACTTCAGTCGAGCACATGCCAATATCATCGCATTTAACTTCAATTATTATTGCAAATGGAAAATTATCATTTTCAAGTATGAATTTATTATTAAACGAGCTAATTGTAAAGCTAGACCCGATCTAGACTTGTAAATCCGTGGTTCCCCCATTTTGGTCTAACCTTTTACACAACGATTTATCAAGAAACACATTAAAATTTGTTTAGCTCGAAAAATGAATAAAAATCACATTTCTTTGGCTCGGTCACCCATAGCAGCCTAAATACGCACACGTGTCAAACCATATTCAACGAAAATATGTCAACTAGTGTCAAGTGTATTGCAGAGTCGAGGTGGGAATTTACTTTTGGAATTTGAATGTAGATAATAAACATTGGTATCATTAGGGACCTGGGAGTTTAATCACCCCAATCCCAATTGTAGGATTGCAGATTCTGTGATCACGTACTATATGAGGTCTATTTGTACAAGCATTTGTATGTTAAGATGAGGCAATTGGAGAACATTGTTATTTTATCGTTGGAACGTCAATACGAACGAGTACCATTCCATTATTCAATTTTTGATGGCATGTTTGCTGACATTCGAGAGACTCGCATGGGTTGGTGAATTTGTAGATTCATAATTATGGGCGCCAGAGGGGAATAGAACAATCAAGGGTACCATTTATTGGATACTTTTTGGCCAGAAACTCGGAAATCAATTTCGTCAAAATCGTTTTTTTTCAATCTATAGTCGCCATGTTAGATCTGCTATTTCGAGTTTATAAAATTTGATTTTTTACCTAAGTGGGATCTTGTTTTGGAAGGCTCGAAAAATCGATTTTTGGGGACGTATTTACGAAAAAAAGCAACTTTAGCGAACTTTTTAGATTATTTCATTACATGTCTAAACATGGGAAAAAATATTTTTTTACAGAAAAATATTCAGATTCAGCCGATTTTTGTGCACATTCGTGCAACTGCTGTTTCCAATCGGCGCAACAGATGGAGCTTGTAATTTTCATCTTAAACAAAAAAACAAACACCATTTTTATTTTCATATGTTTTTCTTCTATATGAACTAACAATAGTAATTACCATTCTGCGTTTTGAAAATAATCACAAGTGACCTGTACTTCGATTTGGACTTATCAAGGGTGATAGCGACGAGAATAATCGCTGTTTCGGATTTTGTGGATCTAATTTTAGATGTGAATTCAACGATTTTGATTCTTATAAAAGTAATTGCCATTTCGAATATTGTAAATCCGATTTTGGATTCGTTTCCATCCAGGATTATTTCGACAAGAGTATACGCCATTTTGGATTTTGAAAATCCGATTTTAGATTCGAACCATCGAGTTGGATTGCGCCAAAAGTAATCGCAATTTCGTATTCTCTAAACCTGATCTTAGATTTGCATGCATCGAGATTGATGTCAACAAGAATATCCACAATTTTTTATTTTAAAAATCTAATTTTCCATTCGAATCCATCGATCCTGCTTGCTAACAAATTTTCAACATTTTCAATTTCGAAAACCCGATTTACGATTCAAATGCATCGAGTTTGATTTCGACAACAGTAATCACCATTTTGACTTTTCGAAATTGGATTTTAGATTCAAATGTATTAAATTTCATTTAGTCAAATGTGATTAAATGAAAAAATTCTAAGTCGTCATTTTGAGTTTTGAAAATCTGATTTCAGATTTGAAGAAGCGAGTTCCATTGTGAAAAAAGTAATCGCTATTTTAAATAACGAAAATTAATTTTCAATTCAACATCCATCTATCTCGGAAACTATAAAAGGTCAAATACAAAAAGGCGATTGGTATTGACGATGTCAAACTAATTTTCAAATTTCCTCAAATTACTGAAAGAAGGTATTGTAAGGTTTCTGGGATCAATTTTTTTTGCCCGCGTTTGTCATATTTAAGGGGTTAATAAAAAATGATTTAGTTCTTCGCAAAAATACCCCTGATTTCCCCACGATCAACATAGTCCCTAAACATAAACATTCTCAGATTTGTTCGCTCTCTTTATCTGCATAAAAAATGGAAAAATCCTATAACGTTTTTCTCATACTTTTCGAGAGCGAAAAAGTGGCTCTGTCGAGGATGTTCTTGCGTTAGACGAATATAAAGATTAATTGTTTAACATTTGTATGAAACTTGTCCACAATTATTCTCATCTGCGGGTAAAATTTGGGAAAGTTTGACCGTCTAGAAATCGTGATATTTGTTGTAAAAAAGCACATTTTTCACAACTTCCTGTCAGACCTAATGTTAAGGTTGAGATTTTTACCACTGAATATCTCGATTACTAAACGGTGAAAACTTTTCAAATTTTGTGTACATTACAATATGACGCTTAAGGGGACGACGAACATTACCACGTGACACACGAGTGCGAGAGAGACAGTCGTAACGTTTTAAACCGCGATTTCTCAAGAACGGAACATTTTTATCCAGAATGGCGACCAGGAGGCCCTCAGTGCCATCGTCTTAAATGCATACAACAAATTTCATACCAATTGGTTCAGCCGGTTGAGAGAATAGTGGTTTCAAAATTTCGAAGTGGACGGAGGCGTGTTTGTCATGTCCTTGAGAAGGTTCGGGTATTTTTTCAAAAATTCATCTTTAAAAAATTGTATTCGATGATTTTGCTTTTACTTTTGTATATACTATTGTGATTATGGCGCAAGAACATCCTTAAAAAATAGGAAATAAAATTTCGTATTTTATTGTTTTTGTTTTCGGTAATTTTGCAGCCACTGCTCCATTCCACTGACGCACCATTGCCGGAGTACAAAACTTCGGCGGTCGAGAGGTCTCAGTTCATATTGAGTCATTACGGTGGGTTCAAATCGTGCTGGGACTGGCTTATATTAATAGCCACTTTCTACGTGGCTGTCGTTGTACCTTACAATGCAAGCTTCGTAAACACGGACAGACCAACGATGGTCAGTGACGTCGTTGTTGAAGGCCTATTTATTTTCGGTAAGTACGATAATCGGTTTTCGCAAAACTTATACAATTGGTTGAGAAATATCAACTCGGAGTTGTTGAAGTGTACTAAACCACTACACGAAGTACTAAAAGGATTCTGTTGACGTTTTCATCAATAGACAGGGTCTCTCGTGAGGATTAATGTGTGTTTACGAAATGACAAGTGAATACGAAGCTTCCAATCAGTTGAAAAGTCGATTGAAAGAGACGGACGGTTTGGAGCTTCCTATTGAATGGTGAAATGACCATTCCTTGATCTGGGTCACGTTGCGATAACATCGATCTATCGATTATCAATTTATCAACCAATTTGTTTCGAACAAACTACAAGATGGAGAAGTTTCTCCAGTAGATTTTAGTAATATTTAATAATGCATTTGTTTATAAATAATACGATAATATGTGATGTACTGTTAATAACACGTTAATATATTTAATATAATTTAATAATAAGTCAAAATATTTAACAATACCAAAAAAAGTGCGAGAGCTATCGCACTTTATCGAAATATTATGAAAAATTATAATGTTTGAACATAGTTTGCTATTTTATTCAAGTTTAATAACTAATTTTAGTCGTATTCCTATTTTACCGTTAAGAGGTTAAACAACGAACATCCTCTATTGTAACCCTCAAAGGGGTAAAAAAGAAACCTATAAAACCTATGAAGCTCCTATTTAGCTATTTGATTGGAAATTAAGAATAACGTGTGTCAAAGCTTTTCGAAAATAAATTTTTAAGGGGGGTTTTAATATGGATTTAATACGACACAAGGGGTTCGTCGTATTAAATCCGGCATTTTTCAAGTTAAATTCATCAAAGTTCGTATTAAGACTTTTGTTTAGAAATTGAGAGTATTTCAGGGTTTTCGAAAAATCAATCCTTAAGGGGTCAAAGTCGTGGACGTATTGCCAATCATATATATTGGTATCATGTATTGCCTGGACCTGCTGTGAAGTTATTGCTTATGCAAGCATATCCATTAAATGAAGGCACCGTACGTCGTATTCAGCATTTTTTTAAAATCGATGCTTAAGGGGGTGAAAGAGCGGATGTACATCGTGTCAAATCCGTCCTTTGCTAAGTTAAATCCATGATACTTCGTATTGAGCTTTTTACCTAATAATTAAGAATAACGTGTTTCAGCAATTGGGGGAAATCAGTCATTACGATGGTTGAATCGTGTGTCATTTTAAACGAAAGATTCGTCGTTTTTCAAAGTAAGAATCGAAATACTTGCTCCACAGCCTTTGGACCATAAATGAAGAATGACTTTATCTTTGGGTTTTAAAAAATAATCCTTTGAGGATTTCACCAAACATATCGTGATCCACGACTACTACACAGTAATTTATTGAAAATGTGCTCGTGCAGATTGTATTCGATGGAAATTCAGGCCTATTTTATTTCGAGAACATAACCTCAATTTTACTATTAAGTATTCCCGGAAAGTGAATGCATTAAAGATTTTGAAATGTCATCTGTGTCTGTGACGAAACCAATATTGCGATCAATTATCGAAAGCTTCGAGTCTTGCCCGGGAAAAAATAAATGACAGAAGACTACGAATCATAAATCCTGTAATTTTCTTCCTTCCGTCTTATTACTGAGCCAACCCCTGACTCCTCCACCCACCCCATAAATAAAAATCTAAAAGCCCTGCGGCGAATATTCTTAAAGGGAAATTCTGTATCTGCAGATTCGCAATTTTGATATGCAAACATGAAGGCAGTCTTGATTCGAAGTACCATTCGTTGATTTCGTCCCTTTGCTCCATCCAGGCATTCACGTAACTTCAAAGATTTTTCACATTCCAGCATTTTCAAGATGCCAGAGCGCACTGTGTAAAATAAGAAAACACAAGACGAGTTTTTCCTAAAAATTCATGTTGACATCATTTTCATTCCTTATCTTGCCCAAACGAGCATTTTTCTTATTTATGGTAAAGCGGAAACTTTACAACGTGACATATGAGTGCGAGAGCGCTAGTAAAAAATAGTTTGGTTCATTACCGAATTAAGATTATTTTCAGAAATCTTGGATCAATATTGAAAGAAGTTTTCTCGAAGATAAATAATTTTTAATTCCGAATAAAATCATCAATCTTTACTCCTTTCAATTTTACAAAGCCTGATGGCCTGACTTCACAGCCACACAAAAAACGTTTGATTATGGCAAAAACCCCAGGATTTTACCATAACCTTGAAAAATCCTATAATTATAACGTTATATGGGGTTATGCCATAAACCTTACGTGACGGTAATAAGAAAATGTTGATTATAGTAAAAACCTGACGTGACGACATTACATGGACTTCAGATTCGGTGTCAATGGCCCCAAAAAACTTAATTATTTTTTTGTAATTTTCATTTCTTAACTATTCAATTCAATGTTTGAGAAACACTTTACCGGCTTTTTGAATTTTCAAATGACTGTTTTTAAATTTTAAATGACCGTTTCCATGAGAATCCGGGTTCTCAAATTTTTGAGATTATATGGATCTTCTGTCGTCCACGTACATGTATGAAGCCAGAATTACCCTTGTGACGTACATGCTATTGGCAACGCGAACTAATTGCTGCTAAATAAATGACGACACAAACTAACAACGATGAGCAAGGTGGATAAATTGCCAAGATCCCTTTGACAAAGAACATATAGCTTCGATGTATAGAGAGGGGAGTGAAACAAACGAACAAACAAAAAGTTCAAACAAGGAAAACCCAGCTCGTGATCACATCTCGACATCGACATGTGAATGCTACAGTATTTGGATTCCCTTTCCCTCCTCCTCTGATCCGTCAAGGTAAAAGCTTCCAATCAGTTCTAAAGTCGATTGAAAGGGACATACGCCTTGCTGCTTCCTATTGAATTGGGGAATGGACATTCCTTAATCTGGGCCACTTTCGTTTCTGATAAAAACGATCTATGGATTATCAATTTCTCGACTAATTTTTTTCGAACGGACTACAAGATGAAAAACATTCTCCGCTAGGTTTGAGTCATATTTAGATAATATTTAATTATATATTTGCTTGTTAATTATACGATAATATATTTACGTATTAATAATAATACATTAATATTTTTTTAAAGCGATTAATAATACGTTAAAATATTTGATAATAACATAAAAATACGCAAGCGAGAGTACTTTGTTAAAATATTATGAAAGATTATAATATTTGAGTGTAGTTTGTTATTTGACTAAAGTTTAATTACCGAAAATATCGAAAATATTCAGGGTTTAATTACTTATTTCAATCTTAAGTTTAATAAACGATTTCAGTCTTGATTTTAATTACCAAAGAAATCAAAAGGATTTAGACATTACTTCGCGATTTTAATTAATCTGTCATTCATATTAAGATGGTCCTCTAGTTTCTCACCTGTTTTTTACGGCTTTTTCAGTAATTTTTACGAGCAAATAAAATTTATAGTGACCGACAGGAAGACATCAAGTGAGAGAGGTGGTTGACGGTGACCAAGATTGCGGCTGTTCTGCTTATCTGAAATGAAAAAACCAAACGGAATTTTGATCTTCATATTTGAGACTAGCGATTGAACTAGAGTAAATTCTAAAATACAAAAATTGTCTTTTTCATACACTTTTGAAATAAAAATTCTATTTTTTACTCATTTTTTCTGAAGTTTTTCGCTCGTAGAAAAAAAAACTTTCAAAGCAATCATGGCAATCCTAGTTCAATCGCTGGCTTATAGAATATTAAAAATGCTGTACAAATTTGAATAAGATTGGTGCAGTAGTTTCTGAAATATCGTGGTCACCGTTTTGAAAAATGGTGTTTTGAGAAACACGCGTTTCAAAGTTCGCGCATTTGATTTATACTAACAGTATACCTGCTCCGTTCCAGGGCCGTAACTTGTGAACCACTTCGAATATCGAAAAATCCTTTGGCACACATTTTCTACACATATTGTAGATGTGATTTGCGAAAAAAAAATCGATTTTTTCGACCCGAGAAATTAGAGGACCCCCTTAATTGAGTTTATTTACCGGTTTTCATGGTTAGACTAATTATTGATTTTAATCTTAAGATCTATTGTAACTTTAAGTTCAATTAAAATTCATTCAATTATGTTTAATTACCTCAGCGTGATTACATGACTACATGAACGGCAAACTCAGCAATAAATAATGCAAATACGAATTCTCTCAGATAAATCAGATGCTCATTTTTTTAAAGTTTATAACACTTGATCAAGTACTTCACTTTCAAATGGAAAAACTCTCCCTCGAATGCCGCTAAAAAGGTACCTACGGATAATTCCCGGGAATTGTGATTGTGCTCGTTATTGCGATTTTATATGCACTGGTCGAATGTTTACTTTAGTTGTTTTCGTTAGGGACATATGAAGCGCGATACATTTGTAGATTTAATATATCCACGTCTGTTTACAAATGAGTAACTTTTGTCTTATCATTGCATTGCGAATGGGACATGCGCATAGTCAATTTGAATGGTGCAACTGGGGAAATTGTCAGAGCAGAGAGGGAAAGAGAGAGAGAGAGAGAGAGAGAGAGAATGTGAAGCACACAAGTAAATGTTCCAATTGAAGGAACCTGTACAACTCTATATACACTATTTTTAATCTCCGGATATGAAAAATATATTTGTAATTTTTCAATTTCTACGTGAAGTTATTAATGAGGGACACGATATTGCTAATTAATAAAAAACATAATTGAAACATCGGTTATACATTCCTTTTTATTTACTCTAATAAAGTTGTGCATAAAATTTCATAAAGGAGCATCAAGGGCATGACGAACTCGCCTCCGTGCACTTCGAAATTTTGAAACCACTATCCTCTCAAACGGCTGAACCGATCGGTACGAAATTTGTTGTGTGCGTTCAGAATGATGGCACCGGCCCCCCCCCCCCCCCCGTCACCATTTTCGATGAAAACGGTTCATTCTTGAAAAATCGCATTTTAAAACGTTTCGACTATCTCTTTCGCACTCGTGTGTCACGTGGTAATGTTCGTCATGCTCTTAAAATGTGACGAGGTTACTGCAGAGATCTTAACCGCATGGTTGATCTCAACAAACAAAAAATAATACTTTCTCTCTCAAAACAGATAATTCCTGAGACATGACTAACAGAACGCCTTTTCATGATTGTTCTTTCAAAATTTCTATAAGAATTACAAAAAATTCCGGGCAATCGGTCTAACTCTCCGTGGTCACGAGGGTCCAAATGAGCCAACGCGCAACTTTAATCTAGGATTAATCAAAGTTGCATCTCTCATGCATATTCTTATTCGGAAAGGTTGAAACTAATATCCTGAATTTTGAAGTGTCGTTCGGAATGGTAGTGGCAACGTGGCAAATGTTTAAATATTGCTGGGGTCATTCCGACCCGTGTGGGCAGCGCGTTATTCTTAGATAGTGTGACCACGGAGGGTTAAAAGATATAATCCAATATTGTTTTTATTCAAGAGCGCGTGACAAATTTCTGTAAATTTCTGTAAATACACTAAAAAACCAAAAAAAGTAAGGGATAAAAATGCTAAATTTTAGCGGTTTTTAAAATGGCTGTATCTTCGTCAAAAAATTATCGTATCGGACTAAACAAAAATCAATTTGCAGCTTGAAGTCTCTAGTTTTGAGATTTCATTATCATAAAGTTTTCAAAGCAACGTGTATCGCTCAATCCCGGAATATGCAATAAAAAAAAACATTTTTCAAATTTTTTCGATTGTTCTTTCTGGTTCACGGACTTAGACAAATTTTGTTTGATGAAGTCACTGAAAGATTCGAAGACCTTGTTCATTGAGCTTCAATTTTTTTTTGTACACCTCAATACGTCCATTTGAATGGAAAACTTTGAATGGACAAAGATAATTTTGTCTTCGACCATTGATATCTCAGCAACCAATGGTCGCATAGCCAATTACGGGTGGGTTTCGAAAACTTGAATAAACCCTCTACAAAAGTAAATCTTTCATTTTGCGAAAGAAATTTTTTTCCCACGCTACTTCATTTTGAGAAATCCGGAAAAAAGGGTTTGAGGTTTTTTCGGATAATCACCGGTTAAATTTAAATTATTGAGGATACTATTAACTTGAAGCATGCATTATACCAAAAAAACCTAGAAAGTTTTAACTGAATCCGTCGAGCCGTTTTTTGGTTTCATTCAATCAAATGTTTGAAAAACATTAAAGAACAATTTTTTTTCGTCCTCAAATGCTCATAATCTTGAACAAAACGAATAAAAAGTCTTTTTTTCACTTTTTCAAATTTCTTTCGATAAAAATGTTGAAAGTAATGTGAAAAAAACATTCTCAAAAGAAATTCCGAAAAAAATTGTCTTTGGAAACATTTTTCAGAAATGTTGTTTTTATTGATGTTAGGAAATGTCAAAATCAATCACCGCCGACATTAGCGTTACCCAAATCGTAGTAGGTACGTGGAGGTTCCGCCGGCGGATTTATGCATCGCGTGCGTGCGTGCGTGCGGCGCGGGCCCCTCTGTGTGTGTGGGCGAAGAGAGACCCAGTGGCTCGTCAGTTCCACCGCATTTAATGAGTGACACACACACGCACACGCACGCGAAGCGTCAATCCGTGTGGAACCTCCACGTAGTATGATTTGGGTAACACTAATGCCGGCGGTGATTGATTTTTACATTTCCTGAGATCAATCAAAAAAATTTGTTTAAACAAATTTGCCAAAGACCTTTTTTTTTACAGAATTTCTTTTTGGTATGTTTTTTTCACATTCATTTGAACATTTTTATCGAAACAAATGTGAAAAAGGGAAACAATTTTTTTTTTGTTGTGTTCAAGATTATGAGCATTTGAGGGCAAAAAAATGGTCCTTCAATGTTTTTCGAACATTTGATCGAATCAAACAAAAAACGGCTCGATGGATTCAGTTGAAACTTTCTAGTTTTTTTTTTTTTTTGGTATATTGAACTGTATAATGCATGCTTCAAATTAATGGTAGTCTCAATAACTTCAATTTAACCGGTGATTTTCCAAAAAGACCCCAAAACCTTCTCACAATTTCTGGATAAAAAATTATGTCATTATTGTTGATAACAAAACATCACACCATTTTTCGCCGTCAACAATCCCAGCATATCAAAGGAAAGTTAAAGTTTAATTTTTACGATAAAAGTTCATAACTTAAGAAATCACGTTGAGAGCTTTAAACACGTAACAATTTGATCAAATGCAATAAAATCTAAAAAAATATATTGTGTAATGAATTTTGGAAAAAACGTTTACATATTTTATAACCCCCCCGCAAAATATCTATCGAACTTTACCGTAAACAAAAATTTTACTGAAAAATTAATTTTTAAACATTTTCTAATTCTCAAAATGTAAATGTTATTTTCTTCGCTTACCAGACCAATCGTAATTCCCCGACGACTTCGATTTGAAATGACGTGACGAGAAACAGTATTGAAACTTATTTGACTTTGTTGGAAAGTCATTGTCCCGTCACTGGAAACCTCCAGTTTCTCCAGGAAATTGCATTAGGTCAACGAACGTAATTTAACTTTTAACGGAAGGTGATTTAGTTATCGAGTTTCTAACCTCTGTTGGTTCTTTGCGCAGATATAATCCTCAACTTTAGAACGACTTACGTAAGTCGAAAGGGCAAACTAGTGATCAAGGGAAAAAGCATAGCCATCAACTACGTTAAGACATGGTTCTTGGTCGATTTACTCGCTGCTCTGCCGTTTGATCTTCTGTATGCATCGGACGTTTATAGTGGCGAGGTTAGTGATCCTACGTCAATCATTCATACGTACACTTACATTGAAGTGTTCCTTCTAAAAATACAATTTTTTTAAAATGATCTTAAAAAACGATAAATTAATAGAATTATGTAAAAATAGAAAAAAACTAATAATAATTATTTGCAATTTTTTTCTAATTATCATTAAAGAATGTTATAATTATCTTAACGAAATTATCTTTTTAAAACTGAGATTACAAGACCTCAATTACATGTTTTATTTATAATTAGAACAAATCTTTTTTTATCATTATTTAATTTTTTATGTTATATAACTTATAAATAAGATTCAGTGTTTTTTAGATTATAATTAAAAAATATTTCACTGAGTTAAAAAAAGTATAACTAGGAAAATGCATTATTAGGCATGTTTCCTAATTTTGTTTGCAGTTCAAGAAATTGATGGTTATTTACGTACCGAATTTTGTTTTTCTATTTTTACATTAACACTTGCGTAATCCTTGAAATTTTGCAAAGACATGCTCTCTCTCATAATTGATTTCCAAATATTTTACTAAACATGAAACAATTAATTATGTAAATGTAAACGACAATGAAACCCACAGTTATTATTCAATAAAATCATATCGTCTAATTTTCAGATTATTCGTTATTTGATATTTCCTTTTTAAAGCCTTTCTAAATTCTTTTTAGGCTAAAATAATAAAAATTAAGACGTATGCGTGAAAAAATAAATACTTTTAAGAATACAGGACATCTTAACTTATGTATATAGATATGTGTGTGTATACACCTATAATTTCATCTCGAAATCACCGATGAATTTATTCATACAAATGAGTACTAAAATTTGGCAGCGTTCAGGTACTGTGAAATATCAAATGAAACTCGTGTATTACAAAAATCGATAATAAAAACAAATATTTCAATTATCACGCCCCCTTAATGCAATTTTGTTTCCAAAATTGATCGTAGGTCAACTTATAATTCTATTTATTGTCAGTTTATTGGAATTTCGTCTCGAAGTGAGAATAAATTCGGAAAAGGAGATCGTAAAAAAAGAAATGGATTCCTGAATAGGAGTTCGTTTGCAGGATGCCTATATGTAATTCCGGTAATATTCGCGTGAAGACGCGACAGGACTGTGTAAGAAGCGCGAATAAATATAATACCTACCCGGATGAGAGGCATCCTGTTTTTCGATTTTTCCTCACTCTATCCCAAAAAATGGAGCAGGGGGACCAGGTTACTTATCCTGGTCGGGAAGAAAACTGGAATATACTTCCTAGTCACATGAACAACACAATAGCAATCATAGCTATTAGACCGAGGATCCCACCATCGAGCCATTCAACCCTCCGCAGTCAAATGGGCTGAAATATACCCATCAACTTTGAGATGAGATTCGGGTCAAGTGTACGCACTTTGCAGTTCGAAGAGTCGTTAGGCTTCAAGATATGAGTCAGATAAGAATATTAATATATATATATATATATATATATATATATATATATATATATATATATGCATATATATATATATAATACGATAAATTATAATATAATATATATTAATATCATAAAATACAATATAGAATATAAAACGATGCTCATTTTCATTATAAATATTTTATTGAACTGCACTTATTTCGAAAAAATCATTTTTCAAGCTTTCATTTTTTTTCTCATCTTGTAGTTTTACAAAAATTATGCTTTATTTACTTTTCGAAAAAAAATTAAACTGGGCAAATATTTGAAAAGTATATAAAATATTGTAAAAATTACGAAAAGATTTTATAATATTTAATAAAAATATAATGTTTTATAAAAAACACTCACAGTCAGATAGGGCATTTATTTAACAGAGAATCCAATTAAGAAACTTACGAGAGAATTAAAAATATCACGTTTATTAAAAAAAGGATTAATTGAGAAAAGACAGAATGCGCACACTTGACCCGAGTTACGGTTACCAGGCTGACATTTTTTATTATTTCCATAAGTTATGAGGTTTTAAAGTTTGGTGAAAAATGCAATAAAATAGGGTATTTTCGTATACTTCGACGTCTAAACGTCGTAATGAGACGAATTTTTGAACGAAATGAGCCTTCCAAAATATACCCAACCAATCTCATATCTTATGGAAGTAATTAAGATTGTTTGGGCTTGTTTGGGTTTAATAAGAAAAAATGTCAGCCTCTGCCGGCTAAATACCACTAGTTGTGACTAATTGAACTAACTTATGGCAACAAAGAAAAAATCTCCCGCCAAAATTGAGTTGGAGCCCCACTTCTGTGTAATTACCATAATTCTAAATATGAGTGCTCTAAGCAAAATTATCTAAACAAAATTTAACATTTTCTGAATGGATAATGATTATTCATAAAAACTCTAAATATGTTAATAACGTCCAAAGCAAAACTAGATCTGGCGGAAATTAGAGATTAATGAGACTTTGAGATCGACTTCATCTATCAAGTTTGTATAGGGTAATTCGAGGACAGATGGCCATAGTTTTTTCTGGGGCAATTTATTTTGAAGTACATCAAATAAAACAAATATTTTTATTTTTATTCAATCATTTGTTTATTAGTTATCAAATTGAACACGAAATAATAACAAAGATCCAACGTTGACTTCACTTAAAAAAATAAAAACATACACAATGGGGTGGCCATCTCTCCTATGCTATTCAATATAAGACGGCCATAAAAGTTGAGGTAAGATGGCCATACTATTTTAATCAATATAAGATGGCCATGTGGAGGAATCATAGAGAAATGAGCGCTCCACACCTCAAAAACGGTCCCC
>JAPYZJ010004214.1:0-14151 GCA_030522765.1 Ophioninae sp. B BG-2022a | reverse complement strand
AATTGAATTGAACAGTTTGATAATTGAACAATTGAATTGAACAATTTGATAATTGAACAATTGAATTTAACAATTTGATAATTGAACAATTGAATTGAACAGTTTGATAATTGAACGATTGAATTGAACAATTTAATTGAACAGTTTGATAGTTGAATAATTTTATTGATAATTTATTGATTATTGATAATTGATCAAATAAATTACGAAAATCGATATATTATTTCGTTAATACATTTACTAAGTTCTTTCAACAATACATCATTTAAATAATATTTATTTTGTTTTCAGATGGTCCAAGCGATTCAAGTCCTCCGGTTTCACCTCCTCGAGCTTGAAAAGGTGAGTTTCAATATACGCGGAATGTCGATGAGCACCGATCGCTCATCACAGTCAGAACAGAAGACTGGTGTTAGTATGGAGAATTATTGGAGAGTTTGAGTGCGATCGAGGGCCGAAAGGGCGATAAATCTTCGAGTGAAAAATATCAACTTAACGCTGCTGGTCGCTATTACTATAATCTTCAAACAACTGGAAATTTCTTGCAAAATTATAATAATGGGCAAATAACAGTGTGCCCAGTCGTGATTTTTGACTTCTGGGTTTTTTAACAACTCGAACGAAATCTCTTTTCTCTTTGGTAACGGAAGCGAGATAGGTCGTGGTGGGATGTAGAAACGGGGCCTCCTATTATAAATGAATACCTCGATTTATTGTCTATTTTGAAAAATCAAGTCTTTTCTTTCTTTTTCTTTTTTTTTTATCGAGCGTGATTTTCTGCAAAGTCATCGTATTTTACAGCAAAATCGTTCACTTGAAATTTCATAATTTTTCCTGTTTTTTAATGTTCGCAAAATAAAAAAAAATACAAATTTTGTTTTTTTTTTAGCGAAAATGTATAATACTTTATAGTAAATTTATCACTGATTTATCACTTATTAAATATTTATTTATTTATACAAAAAATATTTTTCTTTCAAAATTCATCAAAAATCGGGTGAAAAATTGAAGAAAAAAAAAACCGGACCGAATATCGAGATATTGAAGCAATTTTATACCAATTTTCCTCATTTATCACGATTATATTATAAATCGATACCCGAGGCTAAATTTACGTATCGAGCGCGAACCATCGGTAGTTTCAGCTGCCATGGTGTCAGAGCTCCAACCACCATACGCTGGCGTCCAAACGATTTTTCCTTTTTTGTTTTTTGCTTCTTTCTCGTCGACTTTTTCGCAAGATCTGCCTATTTTACAATCGCTGCTTTGCTCCCCAAGATATAATAGCGCGTCTGATGTATTATGATCTATAATCTGGGAAATAAAAATCCTTTCGACAGCCACCAGAAACACGAAAATAAAATCGATTGGTTTATGACAAAATTTTGCATCGTCATACCTACTCACTCGATAATTTGCATCAGCTGTGAAAATTCTCGTCGTTTTTCTCTTTATCTCTCTCTCTCTCTCTATTTTTTGTTTTTTTTCTTTTTCACTTTTGGATCATTTTCTATGTTTTCCAAGAATAACGCTTTTCAGGACCATTACGGATCTCTTCATTTATTGGAATTTTTTATTGTTTTCATTTTTATGGTAGCAACTTTCTCCACTCGTAAATAAATCTACACGTTCCAATTTTGTTCTTACCTCTTGCTGGTCTCTGCGATACTTCGATGGAGAATATCGTTCGAATATCGAAGATTTAAAGCCAGAAAACTGTATATATTTTTTTTCGAATTTTTACTCTCATCGTATTTGAACAGCCAATAGAGATACGTAAGGATCGGGAAGTTTATCAATTTTCGTGAAATTCGGTGTTCGATGTAAAAACCAAAAAAAAAAAAACATGGGAATTGAAAAATCTTTTTCGATCACTAATTTTTTAAAATATTGATTAAATAAAATGATGATAAATAAGGATAAAACACAATTCTTGAAAAAAATCGCCAGTCTTCTACGAAACAAAAATTAATTTAAAAAGTAAATGTTTCACTCATTTGAAATAAAGGTTGAAACAATGAAGGTTGATAAGTTTTCATTGTTCAAAACTAACGAAATTTTTTTCATTCCGTTATTTTAATATTTATGGAAAATTACGTTTTGAACATCGGTCATAGATCGTCAAATAAGAATAATCAAAAATGTTTGCGTGGCTTTCATAGCTAACATTTGCCGTTTGGAAAACAAAAAACAATATCGTATTCCGTGGGTCCGAAAAATGCAAACTTCACCGGCGTTTAATTATTAATTTTAATTATTTTTCTGTCTTTTAGAATACTCAAAAATTCATATCGGCACGTTTGTAAAAATGCGTTCAAACAAAGCCAAACAAACTTTTAAGAAAACTTCAGCTTTGTCAGGCGAAATGATAACGAAGGACATGAACTAAAGGCGGTGAAAAATATTGTCAAAATGCCCAAATTTTTTTCGTTAAGTTCTCAGCACACATTTTCATCCGCCATTATTTAGTATTCCATCGAAAGATCAATTATCAGAATCAAAAAAAATTATTTTTCTAAAATATTCAAAAAAAAAAAAATTGCTAACAATTTTTATCTCATTCTTCGTTAACGCTAAACCTAAACAAACCCAAACAATTTTGTAATGTTCGAATGCTAATCAAAGTCTTACAAATCGTGATCAAGTGCGAAGTAATCGTAGTTTACGAAACGATAAAAAAAAAAAAAGAAATATCTGAAAATTTGTTTGACCAAAAATCGTTGGCTCTTATCATGCCCTCTGCCCCTGAAAAAATGGATTATTTTGGTCTTCCATAATAGGTATGGATCCACTCATATATGGAGCCATATAATGAAGATTGAAACGTTCGAGGCCCTCGGCCTCGATGTCGGACCGATCACGATGATGATGCTCGCTCTTAGCTGTCTCTCGGGGCGTTCACGAAGAATGCTAAGAGGCAGGAGCCAAAGCGAGATATATAGTAAGAAAGTGGTTGATTCGTTCGTGCAAGACTTCCAGTTCGAGAGCTCTTCTTGCGTTTTCAACGAAAGAGAGATTCCATAAATACCATAACGAGAGAGTGAGCAAGCGAAAGCTAACGAAAAGAAAGAGAGAGAGAGAAAAAGAGAAAAAGAGAAAATAAAGAAAAAGAAAAAAAAATATATAAGGTGAATCGTGGAAGGTTGACCAATGAGAGCCTCTTGCCTGCGGTGCTCAACGGTGCGTTTAACATTTTTGAGCCAATCGCGTATTAGCATAATTACGTTTTGCCGGTGCGCTCCCCGATCCCATAGAAAGAGAAAGGGCAATCTTAAAATACATGAGGATTACCTACCGTCGGTAAAAAGGCCCCTATCTTAAGGATTTAGGATTTTGATCGACTGCACTTAAACACTGACGTTTCTCTTTGAAAGACACATGGAATTTTTGTGTAAAAGGTTAAAGTACCATGGAGAGAGAAAAAGGGACATTTTGACCCGTAATGGTCACAAGGGGTCCAGTGGACCCCAGTGGAATATCACCTGTGCCGTCACGTGTTGTTTAAACCTGAAGCAGGTATCAAATAGTGCCGTTCCTGAAAATGATATTTTTTTCTCGAAAATACACTATTTCAAGAGTAACATAGCGTAGATTTTTTTGTCATATTGCAAAAATCAAAAAGTATATGAATTTTTCAATTAAAATTGGGATTTTTTCTTCTTTTTTTTTCTGATTATTTTTTCGCCGTATTAAAATTTTTTAACGAAAGAAAAAACGATTGTATTACTTGAAAAACATATGAAATAGAATACTCGTGTAAGATTTGCGTCGATAAATCAAGTAGAATGCAAATGGCAACTAGTTTTCGGCGTGGGGTCCACTGTACCCCACGTCACCATTACACAGTCAAAGTGACGACGATAAGGGCGTAACTTTGCTCTTACGGTATTTCGCTCGGCGGGTCTTCGCGTATGCATTATTATGGTCGTTATTGCTTATGATTATTATTAAAGTCTCGAAAGGTAGCTCGAGGTATGGCGAGAGCGTTAAATTTCTTATGGGATATGATGGCGAGTTCGCGATGTGCATACCGAAGAGTCAGCTTCTTCGTTCTTCGTTTTTTCACTCCTTATCCTCCACTGGGAAGACTCTGTCCGCAAATCGCTGGTTATTCTTGCTCCCAACGCGATCCTGCAACATCGTATACTTCTTTTATCTCGACCTACCGCCGCGCGCAAAGACCATTCGTTCGTTAAACAATTAGCTACAAGGATCGTGAAAAGAGAGGGGGAAGGGAGGTTCGATAAGAAAAAAATATTTGTCACAAGGATGGAATTGAAAATGATGTTTTTACATTTGTATTTTTTTATGGGACAAAAACGTTTTATTTCGTAATTTTGGAATCGTACATTTTTGAAGAATAGTTGATAATCATGCTCAAATGATTTTTTTAAATCGTAGAAGACGAGATAAGTATGGAAAAAAAATTGCATTTCATAGATGTAAACTTTCATTTAATTTCATTTAGTATTAATTCGGGATTACAGGAAAAGCAGTAGAGAACGTGTAGAATAGACACCATATAATTGCAAAATAATATGAGAAGCCAAAACAAGAAGCAAAAAATGAAACAAAAATAAACCAAAAAATTAAATAAAAAATTAAACGAAAAGAAAGCAAAAAGTTAAAGCAACAATAAAACAAAAATCAAGCAAACAATAAAACAAAAATGAAGCAATCAAAAAAATGTGAAGTAAAAACAAGACGAAACGGGGATTCAATGACACTGTATTTGATAGATAATAAAGGCGTAATCGTATTTTTGCATTTTGCATGGTTGGAATTCCACAAGAATTCGTTTTTTATATTTACACTTTTTCGTCATTCAAAATCGATTTTTCGGCAGCTTCGAAAATTCTAAAAAATGTTTGCTTTATTTTTGTCCGTTTCAACTTCGATTTTAAAAAATTAAAAAAAACACCATCCAACGATACAAACTTCAATGATGAAAATTTGTAAAGAGAGGTTCCACAGAAAACCCCCCAAAATATGTATATATACATTTGAGAAAATTGTCAATTTTTCTTAACGCAATTGTTCGTTTAATTTGACTAAAATTGTTTTTGAAGGCTGACGCGTGACAATGCGGAAACGGATCGTTGATTTTTTTCGTACTATCGAAAAAAGCCTGGCGATGGAATTTCTCCGCGTCGAGATCACGTGAAAGCGAGTTCGAGGAGACGAAATCTTCATTACCTTCAGGTTCAAAGAAGCTCATTGTGTCGTAAATAGTACCTTCGTCCCCTCAACATTGCCTTCGCTTTTGCTCCCCCAACTTCAATATTTTCTTCCTATCTAAACGGGAAAAGAAATTTCGTGGTGGGAATGCGACTATAGACATACGATTCCGTTGTGGAGTTTGCCTTTCCGCGGTTCCCTCGATAATGCGACGCTTCGTACAGAAAAAAAAAAAAAAAAAAAAACAAAGAAAAAAACAAAAAACAAAGAAAAAAAAAACAAAAAAAAACACCGACGAATGGTGAAGGTCCCGGGACAGGAAGAACCAGGAAATAAAGAGGCTGGAGTATCCACGAAACCGAAGGGAACAAAGGGCCCACGAGAGGAGAAAAAAAGACATCCAAGAGGATGTCCTCTCGGTTCGATCTTTAGTAGAAGAGAAAGAGAAGGTTGGAAGGGTTTGAAGGTTTGAGGGTAAAAGTAGACGATTTTTGGTGAACGTGGTATATTTTCTTGGTGACCTCGCCTGTACAATGGAAAAAGAAACGATGAAGAAGGGAGAAAAGGGTTAAGCGGTAAAGGAAAGGGTTCCGCTTGGATAAGCGGAACCGTTTAAACTGTCTTTTGAATTGAAAACTGGTTATTCGACTTGTTCCGACTCGGTGTACCTCGTACTCACCCCCTGGGCCACTTCTCCCTTCAGCATCTTCCTGCTCGTGTCTGGCGCAGATGTCTTTGCTTTTAGGTACCTTCCTACCAAACCTCCTTCACCAGCCGTTTCTTTTTTCTTCCGGAACTTGGACTCGAATAATCAGAAAGAATCCTATTGAGAATCGACCCTAGAATCGATTCATTGGGAATGATAATCTTGAAGTTAGCTCTAGTCTAGATCTAGTCACAGCCCTTATACGGAGAAAATTAATCGGATATTTGAACCAATCCAAGTTTCAATTAAAACATCGCCTTCGATATCCTCCATCGATTAATTTACTTCGCTCGTTCGACCTCACCCTTTTCATGACAACGTTGAATTTAGGCCTCTCGCGTGACCCGAGATCGTCATCGGGCCACCCCAACGATCCAGTCTCTCCGCGACTGGAACAGATCGACCTGCCATCCTGATAAAAATAAGTATATCCAGGTTAGGATACCACCAAACTCTGAAGAGAAGCTTATCCGAGTTATGGACAGGATGACTCCGAAATTTCGTAATCAACATGGTCTTCGTTAGCCTTCAACGTAGCTGTATGGAACTTCCATTCGGACCTTCAGCTCGTGTCTTCGACTCAACGAAGGAATGAGAAATTCCTAAAGAAAGTAATTGGGTCGAGACGAAAATGGAAACGGTTTGAAGGCAATTATGACAATTCCTCTTAGCCACCAAATGACATATCTAGGTTTTCTGGATTAGTTATCTAGGCCTTAAAAATTATCTGTTCAGATAAAAGGTTCAACCAGTTACGTTGGAAACCCTAAACCGCCAAGTCAACTTCTATCATTTCTTTAAAGCCACTTTCCATTTCCCTCTACCAATGTTACTTTCTTCATCAGTTTTTTCGTTCTTTCGTTAAACTCCAATCTACAATTGGAGTAACTTTTTTGTCGATTCCGGTAACTTTTAAACCGCAGAGTATTTCTTTTTTGGGACAGCAGGTGTTTACGAAGGAGAGAAAGATCGTTGGTTTCTCAGGGGTTGTTGCTGGTACGAATAAGGAACGATGAGGATCTCGTTGCGATATCGTGTGTCGCAAGAGGATCAAGTGCAAGCTGAGTACCAACTCAGCGAGCGATCATGACTCTCGGGGTGTAGAATAACCCGCAGTAGAGATTGAATGATACGAGTATGCATCTGCGTACGAAAAAAAAAGAAGGGCTACGAGAAACTTCACCCTTGATCGGGTGTATGATCACAGTTGACCAAGAGCGGTGGACACCAAACAGCGGAATCGAGTACACTCGCGGAGGACACGTGTTGAGCACCAAGAGGGTGAAAAAGTGAAGTCGATTGAATTTCCGGAAGCGAAATCGATCTCTCCTTGACGTATCTCTTTTCAGTCTACCTCTGCCGGTCTTTTAGAAGCCTCGTGTTTTCTGACGTATCTTCGAGGGTTCGCATGACGTAAGAAAAAGATTCTCCCTGATCGATCTGTATGATCGTCTTCGACGAATGTATCTCTTTGGTCTATTGGGTTCGAAGCAGCTTTCGAAAATTATTCCTCATTCGTACGTCAAAAACTCATGAAAGAAACGCCGAGAAATATCTTTTCTCTTTCGTTATTTACATGGATTTCTTCGTTTTCTCTGTTGTTGTTGATGTTGTTGTTGTTGTGAAGATCACTTTGTAGATTCGACGCCTTTTGGTTTGGATACTCGAACGACACGATGTTTCAGAAGACTCGACATTCCATTCTCCAGACAGTCCCTCAGAGTTCTAAAGAGAGAAAGAGAGAAAAGGAGAGGGAGAGAAGGAGAGGGACACTGGTGTCCTTCGTGCCCGCGGTCTTCTCCTCCTCTATCGTCGATCGAGGGTCTCCATGTTCGTTGTTGGAACGTTTTTTCTCTCCCCTAATTTTTTTTTTTTTTCGTTCTTCTACCCGGACTGTCCACGAGGGCATACACATTGTCAGGCCGGTTAGGCTCGAGACTCCTACCTCGGATCAAATTCTAACCAGTCCGGCATTATAGCTGGTGTCCTTCGGGCCCTCCTCCACCCTTTTCTTACTCGTCTTCGTCATCTCATCCAACTCCAATGATTTCTTCAACCCAACTCGCCATCATCATCTTCCATTGACGCGTTGCATATTTTACATCACCTTCCTGACCGACCATCTCAACCCTGACGGAAACATCGAATCCTGGATTTATCCCTGATTGATTGAATAACATCTTATCGTTATTGAAACGCAACGGTTAGTATGCGAAATGAAGATTCCGCATCTGGAGATCTTCATCGTCTTCTAAGTATATCGATTTTTATCGACTTTGCCGTTTTCCATCGGGTCGAAGTTCATGGCGTCAATGCCCAATGAAGATACCTTTTAATTGGCTTTTTTTCTTTATTTTTTATAATTATAGTTTACAGAATAAAATTCTAGAAAGTTTAATAACGATTCTCAAAAAATGTTTATATGATTTTTGAAACACCAATTTTAGAATCAAAAATTGAAATTGACACGAATGAAAATTTCAAAAAACGACCTGCTACTTCTTGCAACGAATATATCCGTTAAAGAAAATTAGCGAAATAGAAACAAAATCATTTTCTTTACTTTCAATCATTCAAGAAATCACTCCATTTCGAACGGAAAGGAAACCTAACAGGAAACTAAGGAAACCTAAGAAAATTTGGATATTAAAAAAAAACGGTTTTATCATTATCCAACAACGTAAAAAATCATTTACTGCAAAACCCAAACAAGCCCAAACATTATCTTCATTTCCAGAATCGATCCGATAGATTTTAATCCATCTAGTCAACTATTTGGTGAAAGCTAATTTTGTTCATCAACACGAACAATATTCAACCAAACTTTGACACTTGCGTTCAACTCCCCCGTACGGAAACAGGCAAGATGATAAGTTCGGTGCATTGTTCCCCGTTGGAACGACTAGGTAGAAACGCGTAGAAATGAAAACGCAGACTTTCGTGAACGCGTTTACGCGTACAGCATTATCGCCCATTGGTGTTCTCGTGGCACTGGAGAGTCGTCAAAATGGCCGTCTTGTGAGCCAAAGCCTATTCTCTCTTCAACTCTCCCTTCCTCTACGTTCCATTCCTCTATTACGTACAAATGCCAGGGTAATAAGAATATGGCGTATGGTACTTGTAAGTTAGTGACCAACGGTCAGACTTGAGGCTATATACGTAGCCCAGGAACACGCTTATGTACCATATATCCATGAACATAGGCGAGTGTCCGCCATAATAATGCTCCAGCCTCGTAGTCGTTTCGCTCATGTATATTATAATACGAAATAGCTTTGGCTTTCGCAAACTCACATGAACGGGTACCACACTTGCTCCAACGTACACGAGCAGACATTATTGCACTAAACTTGGTATATCGATAGTTTCTGCTCTTTGCGTTGCTTTCTCGTTCGTTCCTCTTGCGCATGTTGAAGGCCGCAAGTTCCAACGAGTTGACTCGTTTCTAGAAGTCCAGTTGAGTCCTTTTGCCAGATAGAAGTGAAAATATCCTTACGTGTGCTGGTATTCTTACGTGGATATAGGTCTCGGAAAGACACAGAGGAAAAAAAGAGATCTTGGACATACTGCAAGGCGGCATCGTAATGTGACTCTGCCAACTCTGCCTGATTCCCTTCGATTTACATATAACAAGATAACGATTTTTTATTTACCTTTTTCTCGTACGATAGGGCCTCCACCTAATTTTTTTCTTCTTGGTCCTCCTGGCAATTGGGATCGCTGAGCTTTCTCTGGTAATCGCGAAAATCAAGGAAGCAGGCCCAGGCCTATGATAAATCTTTTGATTCTATTGGGTAGTCGAAGAAACTCCAGGACGAACCAGATCGCGACTAGGATGACCAAAAGTACCAGTTAGCTAGTCGTACGTGTGCGTATGTCTGCATGTGTCCGTCAGTCCTCATTTCCATACATAACATTCTGGTCGACTGGACACCGGCCTCCCATCCTCTCTTTGCCCTCCTGATGCCTCCAACGTCTCAAGAAAAAGAGACCAAACGATCTCTTCGTTTCTATGCAGCCTCGCCAGGGCAAATATACCGAAGGTATACAAGCTCGAAGAAACGGATCCTCGAGGGATACACTGACTGCTTTGAAATACCTGAGCCAGCCAAAAAGTGAAAAAAAAGTGGCTAATTGTAGCTATTTCTTACCAATGCAAATAGGGATTGAAGGTAGTTGGTTGATAGACGAAAAATGATATCCATATTATTAGTAGTTGGGGGTCGGGTAGGAAACTTCGAATGACCAAACTCAAAATTCCGAATTTGAATACACCGAAACTACAAATTTCGTGAAATTTTGGGGTTGTTTGTGTTTGTTTAAACCAAGGTTTTAAAATCAACCTAACGAACCCAAACGAACCCAAACAAAGCCAAACAAATTTCGTAAACCTTTACGAAATTTACAAAATGTGTAATTTCGGAATATTCAAATTCTGGATTTTGAGCCTTCTGGTCATCGGAAGTTCGGATTTCCTATCCAAGTCCTACGTGGCGTACAGGAGGTGTGACTATTAAGGGTTAGAGAGATACTAATAAAAAAGAAAATAATGAAAAAATGAAATCTTATCGAAACGCTCGATGAACCGTTATCATTTTGGTTGATTGCAGGTCCACGAGCTCTGCGACAACTTCTGTCACCGGTACATCAGTTGTCTAAAGGGTAAAATGCCGATCGACCTGGTGATCGACGACCGGGAGAGTACGAAGCCACCGGACATGGGAAACGGTTTGGACGGTGGTCCACGAAGTACGGCTGACAGTACGAGTCACACGGATGGAGCGAGCACCCCGGACGTCGTGAGTACCTCACCATCGTCAACGTCTTATTATCCGCACGACGCGTTAACCCCTCACCACCAAAATCACCACCACAATCACCATCACAATCATCACCACGCGATTGGTACTAGCGCCAATAACGGGACTGTCAATCCAACAGCCACGACAAACAATCCCAACAATAATACCACGACAAGCCCGTTACATATGAGTCAAAGCCAAAATCAAAATCACCACCACCCGCAGCCGCCACAATCGAGTAACAACACAACCCAAAGTAGCGCCGCCACAACTCCCAACTCCCTAAAGCGTTCGCACCAACAAATGATGATGGCAGCCGCCGCTGCCTCCGCAATGGCCAGCTCGCCTCATGCCGTTGCAACAGCCGTCGCCCCACCGGCTCACGCTCACGCTCACGCAGCTCTCGCAGCCTATCACAGCATTAGCTCCGCCGTTTATCCGTGCTCGTAATACCGCACATGGCGATCTCGTCAAAATCGTTCTTTTTCGTTTTCTTTTGTTTTTTTTTTCACTTTTTTTCGATCTTTTTTTTCGTTTTTACTACGCGGATCAAAGCACAAAAAAAACACGCGCTCTCTCTCTCTCTCTCAATGCTCTTTGGATCTTCTCTTTTAGTACTTTTCGATTTTCCATTTTGAAAATCTTCAGCAAATTCTTTTTCGAGCCCAATTAATTGGAGCCACTCTTCCTTCACGAAAGAATCATCTGGAAATGTGTGTCCAGGGATTGGGTAAGCTTCTCACGAAGAATAGTCCGGCGAAGAGAGGAGGAATTCTTGTTGAAGATCTTTCAAGAAAATAACGAGGGAAGTACACCTCCGGATCGAAAGAACTCGCTTCTTGCTCGTTACAGTCTCGATCACCCTTTTTTCTTTGTATGTTTGTGATTCTCGTAACGAGCCAAAACTGCGCCTGGCATATGGCTTTGGGAGGAATCGGTTTTTTGTTTTTTTCTTTCTGGGCTCAAATTCTTTTTACTTTGGAACTTTTTCAACTGTTCACTGGGAGAATGGTTTTTACTCGACAATTTTATTTTTAAACTCTCGGCTCTTCCTTGGATAAAACCAAATCCACGTTTTTATCTTCTTGGAATTCGCTCGGGCGATTTTAGTAATCTGAATGAAAAAAAAAAGTTTCTTTTTATAAAAAAAAAGCATCGTTGTTTTCCAAGAAAAAAACGTTTTATTCCTTTTTTTCAAATGTCTCTAAATCTTTGATTAGAATTCGTCAATTATCTTCTTCCATCAAACTCACTCGACTGTTCTCGCATAGAAATTTTCTTTCTACTTTCGTAATTCGAATTTCCTTCAAATCTCCACGATTTTCACTATCAATTTTTTTTTGTCTCTTTATCAGACGTTAACTCGAAAAATTTTCAATAAAAAATAAAAAGAATAAAAATATCGACTCAACGAGGGTTCCATCAAGGTGCTTTTCCGGCTGCAGCCGCAAGCTCGTCTTTGACACTTTCGTCGATTCGTCGTTCGATCTTCGATTTTTCTTCGCTGTTTTCTCAATTCCTTTCATTCGTCCTTCTCGTTCTCGTCATTCTTCCGATTCTTCAATATCGTTCTACGAGTCGTGTTCGACTCGCGTGGGGTCGAGTCGAACGATACGTTTGATCGCAGGCTTCGTTCAGGTTCATTAGAAACAGACGACACGCTGTGCGAAAATTCGTCGCGAGCTGGCAAGAGAGAGCAAGAGAGAGAAAAAGAGAGAGAGAGAGAGAGAGAGAGAGACTATCAAACTCGGTCGCGTGCCAAAATCTATTCGGGAACGAAAAATACGAGACGAGGCTGTTGCTACTTTTAAATATATATATATATATCTATATATGTATTTAAATGCAAAAGAGACGGTGAGAGATTCGTTTGTGTGTGCATTTGGGCTGGTGAGCGTTTCGCGTCGCGAATTAACACGAGAAAACGAGACCAAAGTCTGTCGGACGTTATACGCGAAGAGCATAGCGACATAGCGATGTCTTTTTTTTTTCGAACGACTTCTTGGCCGCGAACGCGCAATATATATATACGTTTAAATATATATATATATATATGTGTGTGTGTGTGTGTCTCATTAATAAATACGCGATGCAAGCGCGGAGGGAGGCGATGGGCACAACGGGAAAAATGGATTGATCAATTTTCTTTTTTTAAATCCATTTTTCTGGACACAAAAATGGAGCGATTATTTATTTTTCCTCATTTTATGAGTCGAGGAATGAGAAACGATTTTTTCGGAAAGTTAGGATGCGAGGTTTTTTTTTTTTAATTTGGATTTTTTTTTGGTTTGAAGAGGGAAAATGAGGGTTGTAATTGTCTGTTTTTTTAAGGGTTTTTTTTTCATCCTTTTTATCGGGTGGTAATACAGTCGATTAATTTTAAAGTTTGACTGGATTTTATGGTGAAAAAAAAGGACTTTTTTCGGAGCTGGTCGGAATCGACGTGATCCATTTTTCTCGTAGCGAAGAGGCGAGTGATGAGAGCGTGAAAAGGTGTGGGGAAGCGCGTCGACGAGTCTGATCTTTTTTCTTTTTCTTTTTTTTTTTTAATGTTATTTTCTGATTTTTATAATGGAGTACAGGAAGCGCGGATCGTCGAGAGAACGAGTCAAAAAAAGAAGAAAAAAAAAACGAAAACTATAACGATTATAGCGAAGTTGAAAATGCGAGAGAAAAATAATGAAAAAAAAATTAACAAATAACGAGACACAGTATACGAAACGGGGCAGATCGAGAAATTCGCGACTGCGAGATCGAATTTGAAACGGAAATCATCCGACCGAGACGTCAGAGACAATTAGCTTCCTTCGCTTTTTGTTTTTTTTTTTTTAATTAGTTAATTCGTCAATCAAATTTGATTGAAACGTGTGTAAATTAATTTTCCTTTCGCGTCGCGAATTTCGGATCTCGATCGCTTTTTTTTTTTTGCTCACTATAATGCACCGTCGTTCGCGATGAAAAATGCGAAGTAGAAGAGAGAAAGCGAAATACGATAGGAAAAGCGAAACACAGGCGGGCATTACGATTACCCGTGATTCGAATAATAATAATAATTATTATTATTATTAATTAAGAGTTTGTTTTTTTTTCGATATTCTCTTTCGAAAAAAAAACAGATTGAAAAAGTGATGCACAAACGTTGAGGAGTTTGACAAGAGAAAGAATAATAATAAAAAAAAAAAGAAAAACGTCGCAATCGACGTTACGAAACTTAATCGTGATCAGGATATACGTAATAGGCTTAAGGTAGAGCGTAAACAAAATTTGTGTCTATTTTTAAAAGAGATTCAGGTTTAATAGACAAAAGTGAACGAGTGAGAAAGCTTCGAAAAAAAAAAACAAAAAAAAAAAAAACAAATGCTCAGATTGGGTTGACGATACGAAATTGGCAAGCGATTAATGTCGAGAACGATTGAGCGTTTGCGCATGTGTGGGTAATGTTTTCATCATTAGGGTCACCATACG
>JAPYZJ010004213.1:0-22909 GCA_030522765.1 Ophioninae sp. B BG-2022a | reverse complement strand
GAGGAAACTAAATAATACAATTAAATAATAATTCTATAATAAAATAATATAATAAATGTATACAATAAAAATAAAAATATAAATAATAATTTTAATAATTAAGAGAGAGAAAGAGAGAAAGAGAGTCTCAAGCTGTATTTAGCCAATTCCAGTCAGAAAAGGATCGTGATCGTTGCAAGTCCATTGTGCAAACGAATCTGACCGCCTTGTGCCGGGAACTCGTATTGGCCGTAGTGTCGGATTCGAGGCGTCGTTTACACGATCGGGGGTACACACACGCGGTAGGTACACATTATGTACAATGTCCAGCCAAAGGCGGTTGCCCGAGCGGACTCCCGCAAATCCCGCGGGTGACAGCTTCGAACTGCCCACCACCAGTGGTCAACCCCCTTCGTTCAAGATCGAGATGAAAGGGTTGAAAAGTCGTCCTAGCTCCGACCCTCGATCCCTTTCCCGCGTCAACGCCGAGGACCTTTTAGTCTAATTCGTCTCATAAAATATTCAATTAAACGTTGGCTCGTCCGTTTCTTTTGGAAAAGTGTCGGACCACTCGGAATCTCCAGTGCGTTAAACCAAGCCCCTTGAATCGTTGGTTTTAGTCCGAAAGGAAAAATTCATGGAAAATGGTTTTCCACGGGTTTCTTGAAGAAGCTCTATGGCAAAGTGCGAATTTCATTTGTTTCGAGCAGCTTTCGAGTACACGCTTTCGATTAGAGAGATGATGATGATAATGATAAATGTATTATGCCACAGAATACTTTCGGGCAATAATGGGTAATAATTACAGAGACATAACAAAACACAAATAAAAAAAATAGAAAAAATAAGGTTCATACAATAATAATAATAATAATAACAATAAACAATTAAAAAGAAATATATAAGAATAATAATAATAATTATTATTATTATCGTAATTAATAATGGATAATAAATTGGTATTATCGATTATTATTAACGATTATTATCTTATTTTTATTCTATTATTCTTATTTTTAATTTTTAAATTTTTCAAAATTTTTTAATAATTAAAATAATTTTTAATTTAATTTTTTAAATTTTAATATTTAGTTTTTTAATATTTATTTCTTATTTTATTCTTATTTTAGTTATTGAACTAGAATGAAAATAAAAATAAAAATAATATGGAAATAAAGATTCCATACAATAATAAATTAAGATAAGTAAAATAGTATTATAATAATAACAAAAATAACCATAATAACCAAAAAAAAAGAAAGAGAGAGATATTTCAATTTACGAAAGCCACGTGGATCAAGCTGGAAAAATGAAAAAACCGAGCGAAATGGAAAAGCGAAAGAGGAAAGTACACAAGGTCCTATCGATTCGTACAAAAGTAAACGTAAAAAGAGGATTCGAGAACTACACCGCTGTGAAGCAAGAATGCAGCGTATATCGGGTTGCGATCGGCCGTTTGTTTTTCAATCGACGATCCACGAATTTCTGCCGGATCATTTAAATGATATCGAGGAAGAATAGTGGGACCAAGGCTTCGAAAACTATACGAAGAACGCGAGGTACGCGAAAATAATGGAGCGTAATACCCCAGCTTGTCCCTTGTCCCATCTAGCCTTAAGGTTCGAGTGCGTTTAACCCTCGGGCCGATTCTCTAATCGGAATACCTCGTGTATCGTCGTTGATGCCCAAGATTGGAAATTTCTGTGGATTGTTGGGATAGTTCGAGTCTCCCTTTAGCTTGGAGTCAAAAGGGCTCAAAGTGGTTATAAACGAGAAACCGCGACTCGGTCGGTAAATTACCTTCGGAGAAAAGAGATATATCGATCGGCTTTATAATTTTCGAACATTTTTCATCGTTAAAAAAATCGACAAAAATCGATCGAAATAATACGTTTCGCTATTTTTAAAAATTTGTTATTTTGGCAGCTGCGTTTGCCCGATAAAAAACCCGTTGATCCTCGTCGTCGTCGGAACTTCCGGTTTTCATCAACGACCGCACGATTCGATCGAAAATCAATCAGAGTTGCGTCAATGTCAACGAGAGGCATCAATTTTCGTTTCCGGAAGTGTGTCGCACCAATCTATGACGGCGGTGACCTTTCGCCGTTACATTTGACAGCTCGTTAGCTCGTTTCGCAGGGATTGGGCTACGGTGTCAATTCTCGACCGCCACCTGTCAGATCCCCAGAGTTGGGATTCCATATCCGTTTCTCTACGTTCCCTTCCACCTACTTTTTGCTCATCTGCACCAGATCCCTTTATTCCGCCATTTTTGGTTACCGATATTTTCCATCGATACAGTGTCGTGGACGACCAACCGGTAAAAACGAGTTCAAAGAGCAAGGGGAGGAGGGGGGAGGGAGGGGTGTACCCCTTGCTTCGCCGGAAACCGGAAACGGACTCGTCCCGGATTTCCCATCTTCGTTCCGTGTTGGTACGACTTGGAACGAGCGTCCGTTCGCCCAGCCGAATCCTCTTCTCTCTCGGCGTCCCCCGATACCGGATTTGGCAAGTTGCCGAGGGTTAATTATGGTCCCCGAACGTAGGCTTCCGAGTCATCCCCTCGGGATTTTCCTCACACGCGAGTGCGCATCAACCTCTCCCTCCTACCTAGCCTCCAAACCCAACATTTCTCCAATTTTGTTCATTCCAATTTTTTCTATAAACCCGATCAGTTTTTTTCATCCGGAAACAATCGAGTTTTCCCTGGGAGGGAGAAATAAAAAAAGAGCTACTGTCCAGATTGTGAGGGTTCAACCGGAAGCGCGATACACCGATGAAGAGAAAGGGTGGGAAAAAAAAAATAAAAAAACGTGGCCTTTCGTTGCGTCAATGTCAGTCGAGTCAACCTCAAAGCTTTCGAAGCCTCTTCGACGAATTGAAGGTAAAAATAATAAAAGAGAGAAAATAATCGACGGGGCTAAAAATAGAATTCGAGGAAGGTTTGTTTGGGTTTGGAACAGGTGAAAATGTAGCATCTGCCGAGAGGATTTTCGCCAACGGCTGATAACGATTTTTATCGGATTCTTGTCGCTTCTGACGAAAAGATAAGAACCGACACGCGCACCGATTCGTGATATCGCGATAACGTGATCGGTCAACGTATCGTCCGAGCACGAGGGAAAAGATTACGCAGGAACAGGAGCAGGAAAGAAGGCAGGTGGTCTTCTTCCAACGGACAGCTGCAATCACGACCGGAACATCTGCCGTTCGAAGAGACCAAAAGACGACGACGCACCTTCTTGGAACCGCGGAGCCAACTATCCCCACTCTTCTTCCTTTCCCTTGTGCCCTCTAGGGCGTTTCACCCCGAAACACCAGAAATTGAACTACGTTGGAAAAACGCGCGAAACTTCAACGATCCCTTCTCTGTCTTCCCAAACAGTAATCTGACGTAAAATTAAAGGCATGACGAACATCGATCACAAATTTTCGAAATCCGTTTTCTCGGCGTCAATTAAATTAACGGCGAAAAATGGAGCATCAGTCTTTGTAGAATTCATAGAGACAGAAATAGATGCTTAAATTTTACGATTAAAATGTTTCGTCCTTGAGAAATTGCAATTTGAAAATTTCGACTATCTCTATCGCACTCGTGTGTCACGTGGTACGTCTTCCACATATCCTTAATACCCGGTCGGGTGCCGAATTCCTAGATTACCTAGCCAGCTTAGGATCGTCGCGCCATCTTGAGACTTTTCATCGAAGCGCGTTCCCCGATCTTATACCCGAAAAATTTTTTTACCAACGGTCAATAAACACGTCAAAAATATTATCTTTTTAACCCTTCTTTACCGACCGACGGTAAATAAAAACCCGCTCTCCTCCGTGGGTAACGCGCGGCGACCGGAAGTCTTAGACAGCCGAGTAACTAAAATCACCGGTTTGAATATCGCGTATCCTGTGTGCTTGTTTACTCGTTATCAAGAGATACATTGGGCAAAGTATGAAACTAGTCGTCGAGTACAATGGATAAGACGAGTCGGCGGCTCGGCGGAACGCGGTGATTACCACCTTTAGAGTCTGATATTATCTTAAAAAAAAAACAGAAAGATCGATTGGTCGCTGTTATTGAGAAAATGATGTATCATTCGTGTCGCTTGTTGATCGCGTCGTCCGTGTCGCACTACCTCACGTTGTTCTGAAAAAGTGTGTCAAAAACGAGAGAATCCGGTTCCGCAACCAACGAGGTTGCATCTCTCGTGACGAAACGAACGAAACAACCGGAATAATCGAAACGAAGATAACTCGATTCAGTATCTTCCGGATCTTCCATCTCTTCCCTTGTCCTCTCGACCACCCCCCTTGCGACGCTCCTTAGATCTCGATCTTCTCTCGCGCGAACGCGAACGTCGCTTCCGGTCACGACCACGCGACCTTGAACGCGAACGAGAACGTCCACCACCGATGCTCTTGCCACCCTTTTTACGGCTGTACAAGTATCGACGCAACTCTCGTGATATCGGCTTCAAGTGCATGAAGTTGCAGAAACCCGATCTCGTACATTCCCTGGTGAAATAAATTTTACACTGCCGAGCACCTTTCACAAAATAGCCTTATTCGAGACGAAGCTTCGTTCAACGGTCTCCTCCGTCGGGTGACAAATTTTCAAGCCCAAGATCTTTCCGTTCGACAATAATGGACGATATCTAACGATCCTTGATACTTTTCAAATTTCCTAAACACGCGATATAGCCTGAACGTCTTCGATGTAAAATTTCGAAACGAACTTACCCCATTTCGTATTGTCGACAGCAAGCTTCCCTGAAATCTGTGACCGGAGACAATTCTGCGTAAACCGGTCTGCCGCCGAACCACCGATTGTTCAAATCGTTTACAGCTTTCTCCGCGTCCTCCTCTCGTCTGAACTTAATGTAAACATTGCCGACCAAATGATCACCCAGATTGTCGCAAACGTTCATTTCTTCTATTTCGCCGTATTTATCTTCGCACTCTACGAAAACGTCTTCGAAGAAGTTGTCGTAATGCTCCTGCATTTCCTCGTCGGAAACATTGGCGACCACTGCCGATAGAAACGAAATGAGGCGTTATGAAGAAATCGCACGGAGCAAACTTGGACGGAGAGTGGACTCGGCCAATGGAAGGATAAACTTACGATGCGATCCATCGGCGCTTTTAGCCGAGTTTTGTGGATTGACGTACAGGTTTTGTAGCAGGCAGGTCTGTAAACAGAGAAAAGCAAACGTTTGTTTGGGTTTGTTTGGGTTTGCTTGCAACGAATTTGCGAAAAATCGTCGTTCACGATCCACGTTTGCAGGCTTTGGTTAACGAATAGTTAGGTTAGGTTGTTACGTTACCTGGCTGAAGGTCGGTTTGTTGTGTATTCGGGAACACCGATCGCCGTGACGACAAGCACCGATCTTGAAGTAAAACGAACAATTTACTCTGGAAAAAAACGAAAAAGGATTTTGGGTGACGAAAAATTGGAAATGAAATGAACGGTCGCGAACAATCGTGATATGGATATGTGTGATGTGTACTGACTTGTCCTTCTCGGTACCGAAGATAGAAGCCAGATATTCCGCCATTTTCGACCGCTTCCGCAAAACCGATTTCTCGGTATTTTACACGTTTGCGATGACTTTTTTTTTGTAAATTACACAAGTGTCGACGAACCAAAGCAACGATCGAGAGACTGAACGTTGAAAATGTCGGTTCCGCGATACGCGTCTCACAGAAGTGCGCGCATCTTCCGGGTTCCTGAGGTTTCCGTCGGATGGCGCCACTCTCGAAAACGATCGATACGCTCCGCTTCTACGATTTCTCCCGCGTTCTTGCCACATTCCATGAACGTAAATACGGGAAAATCGACTCCTCCGAGTATTACGAATACACTGTCACGATATTTATTTATCGAGCTCGTAACTACAGTTACGGGGGAGTTACGCACTTGGTATGCGTTTCAGTGCAGATAATAAAATTACCATCGGAACAAACTCACCGTCATCCAATAGCTGGTGAAAACGAAAGTTTCGAGTTATTACTAACTACACATGAGACAAAAATGTTGAAATTGGAAAAGGCACTGATTATGCTGGAATAATGCCACGGCGAGGATAAACGACTAGTTACGAGATAAGATTTTTATTAAGTTGGACAAGGTTAGGTTTGCTCACGCTAGAGGGCAGGTGCACGCTTGACAACACGAAACGCCTTCGACTTACGATTTTCCGTTTCGAAAGATGCGAAGAAATCTCAAATAGGATTCTGTTCTCTGTGGACAATTTACAATAAAATTATGAAAATATCCCGTTCGATTAGTTCTCTACGATTAAAAAAAAATTGGTTATTTTTCCGCCATCTTTCGATCGCCCCAACGGACGAAAAATATTCCTCGAGAGAACTGAATTGCGAGTTTATGGTTAATTGGGGTTGTAGCGATGAACGAATGCATTTCTCGTAGGACAAAAGACACGAAAGCTCGAGTATTGTTGCGATCGTGAAAGAAAGTGAGGAACGAATGGCGCCGGGTCTGGGCCATGTTTTTCGGTGCCCGGCGTGTTATTTCAATTTGAGTGGAAACGAAGACGGAAACGGAGAGGACCAAGGTAAATCGAATAGAAGTTTTTTAGGGTTTTTCGAAGAGGCGGAGAGAGAGGTTTTGACGCGCATGACAATAGAGACTCGGTCGTCACGAGTCTAAACGACAGTTCGTATATAACGAAAACGTCGCGTTGTCAGTGACGTAACCTTGAAAGTCTAGCGATTAAATTCCGGTTCAAGGGCGGATTTGAATGTTTTTTCGTTCGCCCTGTTTGATGATGAACCTCAAACCCAAACAAACCCAAACAAATTTTTTCAAAATCGAAAAAAATTATTTTCGATATTCGTTTCGATTGGAATTTCGGGGATCAGGATAAGGCGAGGATCGCGCGTAGGATGGAGGGCGATTCAAACGATGAAAAAAGATTCGCCGAAAAGCGCGACGACGATTCGGAGGTCGATGAACATCGATGGGATTCCGAGGGAAAAAAGCTTCTTCCTCAATCTCGTCCGAACGGCGAAACCGCCAACGTCGCCGGAAGTAACAACGAGGGGGATCTCGCGTGCTCCCTCTATGTATCCCGAGCTAATAATTCAACGAGCCAATCGACGAACGATTTGTCCCGAACGAATTTGGAAAATGCTATTCGGACTTCCGGTCCCCTCGCCGATTGGCAAGTTTCCGAAACTTCGTGCGGCTTGATTGCTGCTTTCGCTAGGGAAACCGATGCCGAAAAATTGCTTCAACGAGGCGATCTCGCCCGCGTTTTTCACGGACCCGTCCAAGTACGGAACGCGGACAATATTATTATTATAAACAAAAATTAAATTAGTGGAAATTAAATTAAAGACAATTGACGAGTGGAAATTGATTTAACGAAAATCAACAATGTTGCAATTGACTTTGAAAATCGTGATTTATTTCGTGATTCAACGATCGTGATCGTTTAATCGGCTAAAATACGGGGATTTCCGGTTTTGTTTAACAGGTGGCACGTTTTTCGGCTCGGGACTCGCGGTATCGTCAAGCAGTCCTTTTGCGCGACGCACCTTGGGCCATTCCTCTCCAGGATTTGAGTTCCGCTTTCGCCAAGCAGGGAATAGCGACCGGAAGTATCGAACGGTTGCGACAGTACGTTCGGGTCGAGGTGAGACGCCAACGAATTCTCAATTACGATTACAATTATTTAATTACTCAATTAATTACTTAATTGCTTAGTGAATTACTTAACCGCGCAATTAATTAGTGAATTGCTCAATTAATTACTTAATGGCGCAATTAATTTCTTGATTACTCAATTGCTCAATCAATTTCTTAATTACTTAATTGCTTAATTAATTTCTTAACTACTTAATCCCTCAAATAATTTCTTAATAACATAATTAAACAATTAATTGCGCAATACCTTAATTACTTAATCAATTACCTGATTAATCCCTTAATTACTTAACGCGTTACGTAATTCCTAAATTCCTAAATCAATTACATAATTAATTCCCTAATTACTTAAATACTTAAGTATTAATGATCAACAACTCAATTATTTTCACGAACCGATATCATCAAGCTCGACTCGAAACTTCGTCTCGAAAAAATCGCGACAAGATTAAATTTTCAAATAAGTACTCACATTTTTTTCGTTGTTTCCATTCCTCGAAAGATTCTGGACCCCGACCACTACGAGCTCGTTTTGCGCCAAGGTTTGGATTTCTTCGGTGCAGCGAGATTCAGCGCGGTTCCGGAGCGTTGGTGGAGAGGATCGGGTACCGGAAACGGAGTCAACGCGACGACTTCCGGAAACGGCGTACCGAATCAGGGAGTCGGACCAACCGGTGGTCCTAACGGAGCTCGGAGTCCAGGAGAATCTTGCCTGTTCGGGCAACAGGCCGATGGGGTGTTGCAGTGCTATCGATGCCAGGGATTTTGGCACGTCGCTGCCAATTGCCGTCATTTGCCGCGCTGTGTACGCTGCGGAGAACCTCACAGCGTCGAATTTTGCCCGAGACCCCGAAATAGCCCGGTTTGCTGTCATTGTTCCGGTCCTCATCATGCTGGTACGATTTCAATCCTTTTTTCGATCTTCTCTCCTTTTTTTTCAATTTTTTCAATTTTTTAGGGTTCCGTATCCAAAGGGTAAAAAATGTTTCGATAATCAAATTTTTTTTATGTATGCATTCTTTGGGCCAAAATATGCCTACCGTGAAACGGGCAGGCTTTTTAATCTCCCGGAACTCACCCTTATCAGGGGGTGAAAACGAAAAAAAATTATATCCGATAATCAAATTTTTTATTGATGGGATAAATTTTAAGGACAACAAAGAACTCTTAAAAAAATTGGCGCCGATTTTCATCCCCCGGAACTTACCCTTATCAGGGGGTAAAAACGAAAAAAAATTATATCTCCCGTGGGATTGCGATAATCAAATTTTTTATTGATGGGATAAATTTTTATTACTAAGATTTCGCTATCTGTTCGTCACCAGGCTGTATCTCAAGAACCGCCATAGCTAGATAGTTGAAATTTTCACAAATTATGTATTTCCGTTGCCGCTATAACAACAAATACTTAAAATAAATTAAATATTTAAGGGGGGACACCCATACAACAAACGCGATTTTTATTATTATTACAAAATTACCCATTATTGCTCGATATTCGATATCAATAATGGCAACAGGTAGGCACTTGAAATATTCACAAAATACTCAGTTGTATTTTTACTTGAATAATAAATAATAAAATTTAAATAAAATTCAAAAATCTCTCAAAAGCTTGTTAAATCCAACTAAAAAAAGGTTACAATACGAAATTCGTGTACTTACTGTTGTTTACCTAGTCAATGGTACGGAACCCTTCGTGCACGAGTCCGACTTGCACCTAGCCGGTTTTTTTTTGCTTTGTTTGGGTTCGTTTGGTTTTATTCTTGATTGATAAAATCAATGATCCCAACAGGCTACCGACAGTGCCCGGTTAGACTCCAGCTTTTGAACGCTACTCCGATAAGCATCACGCTGAGCACCGCGAATCGTCCCGGATCCCAATATAACACCCTGAATCTTGCGAGCAAACAGAACAACCCTCCTCAAGCTCAGCAATCCGTCAAGCCCAATCACCAATGAGAAAACCTCGCGAAATCGCGACCAAATCGACAAGTGACCTTTATCGTGAAAATCGACGAAAGAAAGCTCTTCACACGTTGAAGACATTCTTCATGCAACGCTACGGAGGAAGACACAATTTTATCGTCCAAACGTCCACGAACTTTCATATCCGTCATCGTTTTTTTTAAGGGAATAAAAAACTGATAAATTCATCGCTAAATAAATTCAAAGTTTCCAAACGTCACCATTCTGGAATAACAGAAAACGCTTGCGTTTCTGTTTTCTTATTGTACCGATACTTACCACTTTTCGTTATTAATGGTATTTTGTTTTTTTTTTCTTTTTTTTTTTCTTTTTTTAATATTATATCTGCGAGCAAATCGCGGCTAGACGAAGACGGGCATTTATGCTCAAGGATACCGCGATTACGCGACAAGAATGCGAGACGTTTTTACACGCGTGACGATTCGCCTTTTTTGTCGTTTGTTATCCGACTGTGTCGCGGGTCAAGGAATGGAAGAATGAAAAGCGCGATAAATAGCACATCCGGGTTTGGTCTCGATATCATCTTGAAATTTTTAAATAGACGAGATTAGAAGAATTTAATTAAGTTTGTTTGGGTTTGTTCGTGTCTCGATATAATCTGGAACTTTTTAAATAGACGAGATTCGGACGGTTGAATTTAATTGACTTTGTTTGGGTTCTTTGTTTTTCTTGTTTTTTTCGTTCCAAATGGTCCAACATCGATCGTAAAGACCTGATTAGAATGGACAAGAGATTTCAGGAATCGTCGACCGGTGCTCGGTAGATGATCCATTTTCAGCATACATTCCCAGTCTTCCGGACGTGTAAAGCGCGCTTAGCACTCGCCGCGAGTGTAATCGTTTGGCCGACTTTTTTTTCTCTCTCTCTCTCGTCTCGCCTCTTTTTCTGAATGCTAGCGCGGCGTTCCACTTTCGTAATCCCCACCTTCGGAAACCTGGGCCCCCCCCCCCCCCCCCGATCCTCTTGAAGACCGGTCGCCGCAATATCGTAACGCGCAAGGATCACCTCGGTGGTGGCAAATGCCCCTCCACCGCTGACCCCTTACCTTTCTCTTCGCCGCCCGCTGGTCGAATACGATTTTTTATTCACGGGAAATCGATCGGTACCCAAGGTGATAGGCCGGGCCGAACCTCTTTTTTTTTTCAGTGTCGTCGGGACCCTCGAACGGCTTTCGTCACCCGATCGTGACGGAGGATCGAAGCTTTTCCTTAAGTTTCGTTAAAATCGGCAAAAATCGGTAAAAGAATCGGTAAAAAATCGGTAAGAAATCGGTAAGAAATCGTTCAAATTTCAAAAGCCCTGATCGTTCACGGTGAATCAAAAGCGACGATTGTTTTCCTTGCGATAATGATAAGGACGCGCGGCAACCGATCGCGCTCTTATCGCGAGACTTCTGTAAGAAGAGACTGGTCGAGTGTTCATGCGTGACGATTTATACTCTCGTCACGTTCTCGGAGTCGACGATACGGATATTCGATTCAAACCCGGAAACGCATTGATGAGGAGAAGTTCGTGTCGTCGATCTCGATAAACGCCGATCTCGATATCAACCGATCTCCCCGCCGATCGTCGCGACGCTCGGAGACTTTCACTCGATCATCGGTGTCCAAAGTCAATCATTCCTATTCCCGTGATTCAACGAAGAATCAATCTGCTTCGTCCTACAAAAAAAAATTTACGATCCGATTTTTCGGTACAAATTCGAGCAACGAACGATCGTTGCCCTCGTTGCGCACGCGCATATCCCCGCGATTTTCGTGAATCTTACGAGTGTAATGTACGCGAGTTGGAAGTAGTAGGAGCATGAGAGCGTTGACGCTCGACGAGGCGAACGCTCGTCAGTCGATAAGGACATGATCTCGACAGAGGTGGTCCTGTTGATCCTCGGTACGATCTTTGCTACGAGCACCCAACAACCTCTCATTCTTCGAAGCACCTACAAGGGACTCAGAGGTGTAGCCCCGAGTTCTCAAATTTTTTCCTCCGGGCTCAATCGTGCCGTTTACTATCACGAACAAACGGTCGCCGTCGTCGACGTTAATCGCAACAATGAAATCAACAATTGTGACATCGTCGAAGGATAGTGAGTACATTTTGCCTGTTTGTTTCGGTTTGTTTGGGTTTCAAATCCGAATTCATTCGAAACCCAAACATTCGTGAAAATCGCTCGAAACTTGGTTATTCGATTTTTCGGATCAAATTATTTTTACCCTTTTCAACGATTTTCTGAACTTTTTTCTGAATACGAGGCAAAATTCTGCAGAGGAAAAATAAACGTTCCGCTTGATCCGCGGAAAACCGGTCTCATTCGCAAAAACTCTCGCGGAATAACCCAGTTAAGGAAGCTTTGATAAAATTATGAAAATCTTTGCGGTATAACGACCGCGGTGATAATTTCGTGAAACGGAAACATTTTTCTAAAGTTAGAAATCTTTTAAGGGAATTCCCACGTGATTCCATTTTTTTTTCCAGTGAGCCTAAAGAGCTCCAGGAGATTTTAAGAAATTTGTCGAGATTGGTGAGGCCAACGGAAGTGACGTTTATGCAGATGACTGGTTTGATGGACCGTTGCGAACAATTCGACAGAATGCGAAGTATGTTCGCGACCGGAAGCGGCGACGCGGCCAAAGGTACCTTTGAAAGAGCGAACGAGATCGGTGCAAACGCTTTAAATTTGCTCTCCGGAATTTTACCAGGTGCGTGTGCGAGAATCTTCAAATATTACAGGTTCAACTCTTTCCAACGTAAATAATGAAGAATTAACTTGATTGATCGGCAAAACTTTCGATTTTTCGATTAGGCACTAAATGGTGCGGCACGGGTGACGTCGCTTCGAACTATCACGATTTGGGAGCCCAAGCGGATATCGACAGGTAATTGCTCGAAATACGATAGCGTTGAAACTTTTCCGAATTCGCATGTTGAAGCCTCGATGTTTTTTCAGATGTTGCCGGACGCACGATTTGTGCCCAGTGAAAATTCGGGCCCAAAGAACGCGATACAACCTGACGAATAATTCACTCTACAGCAAGTGAGTAAACGAAGAATCATCTTCCAGCGTAGAACAATGGCTATACAAAAATAGCTATTATTATTAACTCGAACACGAAACGAAAACCATTTTCCATTATCTATCTTCATATATCTACGCACTCTTTCAAAGATCCCACTGCGCCTGCGACAACACGCTGTATCGCTGCCTAAAGGAAATCTCCAGTCGCACCGCCGAACTCATGGGAAAGCTTTACTTCAACGTAGTAAAGGTTGAATGCGTCGACGAGGTGCCCAATCAGTTTCGCGAATATCGAGAACACACCAAAAGATTTTCATCGACGGGACTCAAGTTTTGAAGTTCCCTGCACAGTTTTCAACTTTTTAATACGTTTCATCTATCGTTGTGTTTTTTTTGTTGTCCCCTCCTTCCCTGATCACGTTTTGTAATAAATAACAAATAAACGATATAACTAGTGATAAATATGCGCCAAACCTCTTCGGGGTGAATCACCCTACGCCTCGCAGCGAGCCCAACAACGGAAGTAAATTCGTTTTAACTTTTGTCCGAATGTGTAGTTGGCGATGGGTGTAAAGATTGCCGAGAAGCCAGAGTGTTTCTTTCCGTACGCAGCGCTCGGGCCAAGCGAGAAACTTGTTAAGAAACGATGCGACGTTGTCGCTCGACGAGGAGGCCAGAAACATATCAGCGGCTCTCCCGGACGGTTCTGTGACGCTGTTCCCAAGAATTCTGATCCCTGGTGCCACCTGCTCAAACAGTTAACGTTTCGGTCAATTTTTTAATGTATCTGGGAATTTCAAATGTCGGAGTCACTGTTCACCTGTTCAAAGTCTGACAAGTCTGGATCGACAAGAACTTGCCACAGGATCCGCAGGATTCTCGGTATCGCTGAGAGAAGCGACTCTTGGGAGGATTCCCTCGACGAGAGGAGTGCAAGGGTCCACAAACTCTCTCGATCTTGGGGAAAGATTTTCCGATTAACCAGAGCATCGGTCAGCCTCTCGGTTTGTTCATCCCTGTGAATATGGAAAAAAACGGAAGATTAAGAAAATATACAAAAGTGGACGGCTGAGAATATGAAGAACGGAACGGATATTTCTTAGAACGGAAGAACGGAAACGGATATTTCTTACGTGAAAACGCAGCGTCCTGCGCGCAAACAATGCTTCAAGGCGTAAGCAACGGACGACAAGGCGGAGTCGTTGCAGCGGGCGGCGAGCTCCGTCAGAGGGTTTACGCAAGACTGAGCGTACCAAACTCGTAAAGGAGTCGCCTCGCCGGCAATGATATTTCCGATGGTACGCGCGCAAGCCTCCGAAAGAGGATAATTCTGAGAGTACAATTCTGCGACTAGATAAGGTCCGACGGTCTGGACCAGTGATACGCAAATACTGGTGCCGCCCAAAGCGACGTTGCAGCAGCAGCCTGCGGCGAGCAGCCTACGCGCAGGATCCGCACAAGTCAAATCGCGCGCCAGTGCTTCCAGTATGTCGTCTACTTTGAAAAACTCATTTATGTTGGCTCGGTCCTGATGACGAAAAAAAAAGCGAACGCTTGTACAGAGTGTCGAACGTGGGGGAGATTGATCGAGATTTTGCGTGAAAATAAATCGACCTTGGAAAGAGAGTTTTGCAACAAAATGTAATCTTCGGCGGAGAGCGAAGATTCCTTGAGGAGTTCGGCTTTAACAGCCACATCTTCAGGACTCAAAAAACATAGTTTTTCGTTGGTATCACCGAGGGCTGGACGTTTTTTTTGCAGGAGGGACGCACGATTCGCGCTTCTCTCTTCGGCCAAAGCGCATCTCAGCTCACCGCGTATAGCCTCCATCAACTTCCGTATAACCTCTTTCAACGTTTGCGGACGTTTCGGCGAAACCGGTACTTCGGTATGCACATCTGACTTTGTTCGATATGATTATACGGCTATACGATTTGTATTACGGTTTATTGCGCGTCTCGTGAGAACGCTTGCCGCCATTCGCGGCCTACACATTGACGCGTGGCGCCATCTCCCGGCTACACTCTACTACCGTATGCACGCTTTTCAACGACTTGACGTTCCCCACGTATCGTTTGAAAGTCGTTTCTTCGTTAATTGCGAATTGTTGTTGCTCATGTTTACGAACGTTTTAATCGTATCGCCTTACATTTCGCAAACGGAGTTACCTGACTTCGGAGAGGTTAACATAGAGAATTCCGCTTGATCCTTTTCCATTCAGGAACATACATTTCGTGTATGCAATCTTCGCGTGTTTTTGGTTAACCTACAAATACGCGTTTGACAACGAAAGTCGGAATTTATCATAGTGACGTAGAGTTTCCCAGACGAAAGTAGACTAAATAGAAATGTTCGACGAAATGAACACATCGTGCCTGCTTTCATAGAAGTATTCACTCTTGCCGAAAAAACGTAAACCTAACCTAAAAAAATGTCGGAAGACGAAGTGGAAAGTTTCGAAATAACGGACTACGACCTGGACAATGAATTCAACATCAATCGCCCGCGGCGTAAGCTCACCAAGCAGCAACAGATGTTGGGTGTGTGGGCGGACGACAGTGACGAGGAGCAACCCACCGCCAGTCAATCCAAAGGCTTCAAGGGTCCGAAGAACTATACGGCGCCGGTGAACTTCGTAGCTGGTGGAATCCAGCAGTCCGGCAAAACCGAGAAGAAAAAGGGTGACGATGACGAGAAGGATGACGATGATGACGACGAGGCTGATGACGATACCCGAAGAGCTCGCAGAGGCGACGACGACTACGTTCCCAATAGCTCTAGGTATTAATCAATGACCGATCAATGGCCAATATTAGTCAATCATTGTAAACAATGACCTTGAAACACTTGACCTTGACCTTGAAACTCTTGACCTTGACCTTGAAACTCTTGACCTTGACCTTGAAACACTTGACCTTGACCTTGAAACACAAACCTCAATAATTATATCAATCCTCCACTTTTCTGATTCAGCGATTCTGAAGGAGAGACGATAAGTAACGAGAGGCAAAGACCTTCCTTTTCCATAAACATGCAAGGCGACATAGCAGGAATGAGACGGAAAGGTGGTCCGATGAACCCTGCTTTGATAAAGACCGGGGTGGGTGGCTGGGAGGTTCACACGAAGGGAATCGGAGCCAAGCTCCTTCTACAGATGGGATTTGAGCCTGGAAAAGGTTTAGGCAAAAAGCTTCAAGGTATAAGCGCTCCGGTGGAGGCGCATTTGCGAAGAGGAAGAGGCGCCATCGGTGCTTACGGCCCAGAAAAGTTAGCGAAGATTCCTGAGGTGAAAAAAGACGAGGACGCGGAGGAGACCAAAGAATTCAAAGGGAAATTGTCTCAGTGGAGAAAAGGTGGCGGGGATGCGGCTGCAGTAGCTGCAGCCAAGAGGAAAGTTCGTTATCATTACCGGAGTGTCGATCAGGTATTAGAGGATGGAAAAACGATGCCGAGGAGGAAAGCGGGCGTGAGTGGCGAGACGAGCAGCGATATGAGCAGAGTAAAGGTGATAGACATGACGGGTCCTGAACAGCGAGTTCTCAGCGGATATCACGCGATCGCCAGTGGTCAAAAGCGACCGGACACTGCGTCTTCTCTGATGACTTCCGAAAAGAGAGTCTCCGGAGGCTACTTCGAACTGCCAGAACTTCGTCACAATTTGAATTTAATGGTCGACATGTGCGAAGATAATATCATACAAAACGACAGACGAACGCGAAGTTTGAGCGACCGGGCAGTGGCGCTGGAAGCTGAGAGGAAGAATATCGCTAAAGCCGTCGGTCAGCAGGAGCTGTTGATCGATACTCTGGAGAAGGTTGTATCGATCGTTGAGAAACTGGTCGATCGGAATGACTCTATAGCTCTCGAAGAAACTGCGGAAGCTTTCAAAAAGTTACAAACCGAGTATTACGAGGAGTACAAGCTTTACGAATTGGGCGATTTGGCGAGCAGTTTCGTCGCGCCGAAATTGAAGGACAGCCTCGCCAGCTGGAATCCCCTTGTCAAACCCAAACAGCCGTTAAGTTTGATAAAAGAGTGGAAGGACATTCTGGAGGTTGGAAGCAGCATTCTTCAGTCTCGTGATATGCGACCTTACGATCAGCTCATCTGGAATGCTTGGATGCCGTCGATTCGAGGCGCGGTGCAGTCAGTCATCTTTTTCTACTCTTCCATGTTTCAATCAGTGATCTCTTATCGCTCCAGGGACATCAACGTTTCGTCGCTTTATTTTTATTTCCAGAGAGTGGACGTGCAGACAGCCTGAGCCGTTGATCGAATTGATAGAGGATTGGATGCCGCTGCTTCCGGCATGGATATTGGAAAACATACTGGATCTCATGGTGCTTCCGAAATTGACTCTCGAGGTTGAAGAATGGAATCCTCAAACGGACACGGTACCGATTCACACGTGGATTCATCCTTGGCTCCCGATAATGCGAAATCGTATGGACACCTTGATATATCCGATAATCCGTCGAAAGTTGGGTTCGGCTTTGGGAAGTTGGCATCCATCGGACAGAACTGCACGTTTGATACTTCAACCTTGGTCCCAAGTATTCTCCAAGGGCGACATGGAAGCTTTCCTCGTGAAGAATATTCTTCCAAAACTCCAAGTAACCCTCTCCGAATTCGTGATAAATCCGCATCAGCAGTATTTGGATCAGTGGAATTGGGTGTACGAATGGGCTACTCTGCTCCCGATACAAATAATGGTTGGCCTCTTGGACAAGTATTTCTTCCCAAAATGGCTGCAAGTTCTCGCCCTCTGGCTCAATCATTCACCCAATTACGATCAGATAATCAATTGGTACATGGGCTGGAAAGGAATGCTCAGCAACAAACTCTTAGCTGAACCAGTCATCAAAGGTAAAACAATTATTCAAAATCTTTCGAACTTTACCCAAAAGAACGCAAAAACCCAAAAAAACTTTTATATGAAACCAACCGTTACAGATTACTTCAAAAAGGCATTGGATATGATGAATCGCGCGGTAGCAGCGCCCCAGACTCACCAGCCCGGAGCAATGGAGCAAGTTTCCTATCTGACGAGTTTGGAACGAACGCCCACCGTGTCGCAGATACCGGCAACGGCACAGCCGAGAATCGAGGCAAGTATTAAAACTCTGTCATATCGTTTTTCCTCCGTTTCCAACGTTCCTTTGTTTAACGACAAACCCAAACAAACCCGAACAAAACAGAGACTCGCCGAAGCCGTTCGGACCGCCTCACAGATACCCCAAGGCTTCAAAGATCTCGTTCAGAAGAAATGCGAGGAACGTGGGATTCTCTTCATGCCGATACCGAATCGATACAGGGAAGCCAAACAAGTGTACAAAGTCGGGAACGTTCAAGCTTACATCGAAGGAAACGTTCTTTTCGTATGTCACAACGGGACCGGAAATTGGGTCCCGACGCACCTCAATGCTCTTCTCGATATGTCCGAGCTCTAATTATTGTACAATCGTGTAAATAACTTTTATTTCTATAAGCCACACTTTCAAATTATGAAATGCATCGCATTCGTGAAAAAAAAAAAGAAAGATTACGAAATCTCGTTTTTTCGATCGTTTAAAGTAGTTTTAACGAAAGAGTTCGAATTGCTAGGGTATTTGGTATTCCAATAATAAATATAGGGTCCAATGGGAAAATATGAGACTTTTTGAGACGCTGGACTCTCGAATCGATTGGCCCGACTGAATCGAGTAGAAATGGAACGGTCTGGCCCCATGTCGAAGCTTTTTTTTTCAGCCAACCAGTTCGAGCGGCGCGTAGGCGCTTCGGATTGGAGCGGACCACGAGGTGGACTTCTTTAAAGCTCGATATGGCAAAAAACCTCGAGGGTACGCGAGGAATTTTTCAATAAAGTCGCGCGATCGAAAAATGTTGAAAAATTGATACGACACTGCGTGTATAAAAGCGTATATACGAGAAGCGCGATGGCGGCCGCGATTCGAGTTTCGCACGCATAAGGAAAATGCGATTCGGGGATAAAACATAGTTGTACGTTTAAAAAAAAGAGGAAAGTATATAGACGAGGTTAGGGTATCTTTACTTTCTTCGTCTTTTTGAGGTTATGTAGATCGACAATTTTTGAGGTTATGTAGATCGACATAATTTTGGAGGTTATGTAGATCGACAATTTTTGAGGTTATATAGATCGACAATTTTTGAGGTTATGTAGATCGACATAATTTTGGAGGTTATGTAGATCGACACAATTTTTGAGGTTATGTAGATCGACATAATTTTGGAGGTTATGTAGATCGAAATAATTTTTGAGGTTATGTAGGTCGAAATAATTTTTGAGGTTATGTAGATCGACATAATTTTTGAGGTTATGTCGATCGACATAATTTTTGAGGTTATGTAGATCGACTTAATTTTTGAGGTTATGTAGAATCGACATAACCTCTAAAATTTTCGAAATCCGTTTTCTCTTCGGCGGTAATGAGTTTTGGTTGAAAAAATCGATTATCTCGATTTTGAAAAAGTAGTCGAAGAGCATTTTCGTTAATTTCTAATCTCTCGATTATCGGAAAAATTGATAAATGAGGCATAAAAAAGAGACAGAATATTTGGATCGAAAGGAAGCGTGCATATCCTTTGTGCGAAATGAAGCCATCTCGCGGTAGGTTTTTTCAGCAAGAGTCTCTCTCACCCGCGAGAGCTCTCCGAAACCCCCTGGCGGCCCCCCGACGAGTACGCGGCTGGAAGCCAGGACTGGTCCTGGAAAAGGACAGAAACGATCGCCCACGCGCCTCTCGTCGCGTCTACACGCCGCATACGTGCTGCTCTCGCGTCGGGCTAAAATTTGCATCTCGCCCGCGCGAGTATGGCTTGCCGCTGTTACTTCTCCGCGACTGTGCCAACTTTGACGACTAACATTGCCCGAGCCGCAAAAGGACTTGCGCTCGACTTCCCTCCCGCCAATATCGCGCTATTTTTCCCAACTAGCCGTTTTTCTTTTTTATTTTTCGAAATCTCTACATGGATGAAAATAGGATTGAAAACAGGTTGTTTCGACTTATTGACGATTCTTGTTTTCTTTTTTGTTTTTGTTGGTAAAATTCACGTTTAGTAATCCAAAACAAACAAAAAAGGAGTTTCTCATCGCTGTTTCGTCAAGATGGCGGGCGATCCATTTTGAAAAGTAACGGACATCAGAATTCCAATCTAGACGATTTCGTGAAAAGCATTCTTAGGCGTCCTCTGCACTTTTATTCGTTTCCGATTCAGAAAGTAAATTGGACATCCGGTCGGCAACACTTGGGCAAGAGCTTCGACAAAAATCAAAAAATCGAAATTTGCGTTCCATCGCGACTTCGAGTCACGTGATCCTCGAACGACGCGCCTCCAAGCGGCATTTCAAAAAAGTTATCCATGTTTTTATTTTATCTTTCAAAGAAAAAAAATCGAAAAGTAATGGCGTCAGGCAATATCGGTTAGAAAGAAATAAAAGCTTATTAGTGATTTTCGGGTTTGTTTGGGTTAGCTTCCCGCAATATGGCGTCGAAAGTACTTAAGCCTCCGTGGTTTGTTTGGGTTTGTTTGGGTTGGCGTCCGGCAATTTCGGTTCGAAAGGAATAAAAATTTATTAGTGTTTTTCGGGTTTGTTTGGGTTTGTTCGGGTTTGCGTTCGGCAATATTAGCTTGAAATGGAATAAAGGCTCGGTGGTTTTTCGCCACGTGCGTGTGCGACAGGTCCCGTCGCGCACACGTACGAAACCGTCGAGTGCCGCCGCCGCCGCAGCCACGGCCGATCTAGCGCCACTCGGGCCTCCGAGCCAGACCGAGACTCGCTCTGTACCAGTCCACCACGAAACGCGCGCCCGAACGACGGACACGCGACCGCCTCTTCGTTCCTTTACCAGAGGCAGCACTAGCGCGCCTCTTTTTTTTCGACGCGAACGAAAAAAAAATACGTTGATGATACGATACTAAATGAGAAAAATGCTCGAAACGGAAATAAACACGATGGATGACGAACGTGCACCTCCGAGTTTTTAGTGTATTTCGTGTGATTTCTTTTGTTTGGATTTGTTTCTTTCTTTATTTTTCGTTTCGAAAGCTGACCACTCGGCGAAACGTTTCGAAGTGGAAAATTGAACGAGAGACTGAGGAACAAACCCGATTATATACGATAAGAAGACACGTTATGGAATCCTGTTCAATGGTAAGCACCCCTTTTTTTTCACAACGAAAACTGGAGATTTTTTTACGTTATCCAATTTTGGCTTAGTAGTCGAAAGATAATTGATTTTTTTTTAGAAAAATCGATAAATAGGTGTTTTTAAGTTGAGATATTGAGGCATGAGTGAAACGCGACGACATTTTCATTGGTGAATCGATTTATCGTAGAAATACGATTGTTGGAATTATTAACGAGTTCGGCGTTTTGCATAGATCTTATGCTTGAATGATTATCGCCATTATTGAAATATCAATTTTCCAGCTGTAATGGAAATTTATGTATCGTGTGATAAGGGAAGGGAGAAAGAATCATTTGTTAGCTTAAGATGCCAAATTAATCACACTTTACGAACTACGGTGAACATAGGTTAAGGTACGAAATAATTGGCATTTTATCAAGGACCACCGTGGATATATCGATATCTTCATAAAAATCGAGAATCGATAGATTGATGATAAAAAAAATCGAGAATCGATAGATCTATCATGAAAAAATCGAGAATCGATAGATCGATCATAAAAAAATCGAGAATCGATAGATCGATCATAAAAAAATCGAGAATCGATAGATCGATCATAAAAAAGTCGAGAATCGATAGATCGATCATAAAAAAGTCGAGAATCGATAGATCGATCATAAAAAAATCGAGAATCGATACATCGATCATAAAAAAATCGAGAATCGATATATCGATCATAAAAAAATTGATAGAATCAAATATACTGATATCGATTGATAAAAAAAAAATATATTTGTGGAAATTCGACCGGAAATCTTTGGATACTGAGGCCGTTGGAAAATGGCGTTTTCGTTGCTTGCGACTGTACGAGTACGTAGTCGTTGTTTTTTCGGATCGCCATCCGTCTTGTTGCGGAGGCCGAGGAAGAGTGCGCGCGGGATCTAATAGTACAATGCACACAGGCGCGATCGAATCTCGCCAAGAGTCACGTTAACTCGACATGTGTTGAAGCAGGTCCAGTCTCGTTCGACAATCGAGTCGGACAAAGAAGAAATTGTAGTTTGCATCGTTGCGTCGTTTCAAACCCAAACAAACCCAAACTGATTTCCCTGTCTTCACAGAAAAATCGGTTTGGGTCAGTTTTAACAAAAATATCGAAAAATCGTGAAATTTTATGCGAATCTTGGAATCCAAAGTTTCCGTACTTTCCCGTTGGTCGAAGAGGGCGCTCGGGTCGCGTCGAGCAGGATACTCCTCATAACCCAATAGAAAAAAGTCCGAAGAGCGTTTCGCGTGAACAACCTCGTGCCTGGATACACGAAGGCGCAGAAAAATACTTATACACGAGCCAATAAACGAGGGAATCGTTGTTGGCCGTACGGAAAACTCGTTTCGTCCTCTTGACACACATAGAAACGAACGCGATCGCGCATAATGTATACATAAATTACAACGCGACTGCTATATTTTCATCGGTCAGCGTGGGCGAGCTTATTATCGGGACTCGCAATCGGCGTTCCCGCCCTCCCTTTTCTTCCATCTCCCCTATCACCTTCGTAGTCGTTTTCGACATTTTGTTTGGGACAATTTTGGTCTGTTTGGGTTTGCTCGGATTCCTGAGGATTTGTTTGGGTTCGTTCAGGTTTGTGGGGCTTTGTTTGGGTTTGCTTGGATGCCTGGGGATTCGTTTGGGTTCGTTTAGGTTTATGGGGCTTTGTTTGGGTTCGTTTGGGTCTGCACGAGATTGTTTGGGTTTGTTTGAGATCGTAAGGGTTTGTTTGGGTTTGTTGAAGATCGTACGGGTTTGTTTGGGTTTGTGTCGGTGGGTTTTGGTTTGTTTGGGTTCGTTCAGGTTTGTGAGGCTTTGTTTGGGTTCGAGTTTGTTTCTTTCGATTTGTTTGCGTTCTCCACCGCTCTTTTCTCCCATCTCCCTCTCCACATCCCCCTCTCAATCCCTCGTCACTCTCAACCCAAAAAAAAAACGCTATCCAACGTCTCGGATGTGCCCACAGCGTGCCTCGAGTAGACACGATTACACTGTGCTCCATGAATGACTTTCCGTCTTCGCATCCCCCGTCCCGATCATCTCGATCCACCGAAAGAGGAAAAAGAAAC
>JAPYZJ010004212.1:0-14154 GCA_030522765.1 Ophioninae sp. B BG-2022a | reverse complement strand
ATTTGTTTGGATTCGGTTAGTTGTTTGGGTTTGTTTGGTTGTGTATAAATTTGTTTGGGTTCGTTTAGTTGTTTGGGTGTGTTTAAATTTGTATGGGTTTGTTTGGTTGTTTGGGTGTGTTTAAATTTGTTTGGGTTCGTTTGGTTTGTTTGGGTTTGTTTGGGCTCCCCTCCCCTCCCTGCCACTCTTCCTCTCTCTCGCCGTTTCTCGTCCATTCGACGGTGTCCGTATCAAACCAAACAAGACAATACGTACGTTGCCCAGGCATAACTCCGTTTATTGAAGGATGGCCGGAATGTGAAACGGGGCTAGAGGGGTTGGACCCACGCAAACGTAGCCAGCGTGTTTTCTCTTTGGATCGTCGAGTACCACTCGGAAAAAGGGCGAGAGCACTTTTTCGCTGGAACTAGCCACGGAAAAAAACGACCCTTGCCATGTTTGGACGCAATCCTCTATTTCCGAATGATTATTACCATTTGAGTACCCTGGGCGAAAATACGACTTGATATGAACGGTAAGTTGTGTTTTTTTTATTGTTAGCTTTTTGTTAGCTTTTTGTTAGCAAGTTAGCTTTTTGAAATTGAAGCTTGGAACATGTTTTATTATTCTTAGTCTTCGAAATAAATGGACCCAGAATTTTGTTTGGGTTTGTTTGGGTTTTTTTCGAGATTCCTAATAAATGGTCTTTAATGGACCCAAACTTTCGATATTCCAATAGGTTTTGATTTTTGTCGAGATTCCTAATAAATAGTCTTCGAAATAACTGGATCTCGAATTTTGTATCTTCTAACAGGTTTTGGTTTTTGTTAGGATTCCTGATAAGGGGTTTTCATTGGACTCTAATTTTCGATCTTCCAACAGGTTTTGGTTTTTTTCGAGATTCCTAATGAACGGTCTTTTGTACCCAAACTTTCGATCTTCCAACAGGTTTCGGTTTTTTTCGAGATTCCTAATAAAGGTTCATTAATGAACCCAAACAAACCCAAACAATGTTACATCCGTTTAGCAACAACTAATGGAAAGTGTCAACCTTGATCGTTCGTAGAATCAAAATCTACGAGAAGCAACTGTAAAAACGGAAAACTGTGCAGCGACTGTTTTTTTTTCGAATTGAAAGGCGATTAAGGGTACGCGTAATTACCGATGATCGTTATTAGCCGTAGTAACACGGGGGCTCGATACGGTATCGCATCGGGTCTCGGTATATTACATCGATCCAATTAAACCACCGGCATTCCGATAGTCCCGATGCAAGCAGAAGCGCAACATAATTTATCCCGATAATCCGGAGGGGTGCGCGTGTTCTCGTTCTGGGGGGGGTTAGTCCCTGACCGGAAGTGTCCTATCGATACTGTCCTATGATATTGCGTATCCGGCATATTGTTCACCGGATACACGACCCTGTCCTGTATTCTCGATGAGCTAAAAGCCTAAAGTGAATTATCGATGCTCGAACCCAAACCAAACCCAAACAAGCTCAAAAACCCAAACCCAAAGAAAAAGGTTTGTTTGGGTTTGTTTGGATTAAAAACCAACCCAAAAAAACTCAAAAAACCAAACCCAAAATTTGTTCGATTCGAGTGAACCCTCCCTGTTTATTTAGATTTGTTTGGGTTTGTTTTGGGTTAAAAATCAACCCAAACAAACTCGAAAAACCAAACCCAAAAAAACCCAAGATTCGTTAGATTCGATTGAACCCTCCCTGTTTATTTAGGTTTGTTTGGGTTAAAAAAATAACTCTCTCCCGCCCGTTTTAACGTTCATAGTTTTTTCGGATTAAAAAAATCGATCGAACTCAAAAACCCAATCGATATGTTTGCACCTCGCAAAACTTTTAAAATAATAATCACAGAGTCGTAAAAAAAGAAAAGAAGAGAAAAGAAAAGAGAGAGAGAGAGAGAGAGAGGGATATCGACGGAAGGGAGAATGGAATAAACCGAGGCACGCAACAGGTGTCCGATAAACAGCGCGCGGACTCGTGCTGCTCTCGCGCGAATGCCCTACAATGTGTACGGCGTACGTGTCGCGATCGCGATTCAGAAAAAAACAAAAAAAAAAAAAAAAGAAGCGGCATCAGCCCCCTATCGGCGCGATGGCACGCGATTTCCTCTCGTACATCGCGGCGGTATAATTGATTCCTCGTGTTCGGACCTCGACCCTACGACACCCATCGTCCTCCCCTTTCTTTACCGATAACTTTGTGTCGAAGATGTTCCGGAAGTTTTTATTGTTCGAGGCCTGCGTTTATTATTCAACGATGCATCGATACGTACAACCTGCGGTTTCTACCGAATACCGAACAAATCCCGGTTCCGGTTGTACGGAAAAAAACGAGTGTTTATATTATTTTATTTTATTTAGGCAATTTTTGTAATTTACATTTTTTTATTAGGAATCCTGAAGCACTGATAAAGTCATTTATTTACTTGCGTATACATGCGTTCACCATTGCAAATATTTAAAAAGTGTTTGTTTGGGTTTGGGTTTCCGGTTGTACGGGAAAAAAAAAGAGTATTTATATTATTTTATTTTGGCAATTTTTGTAATTTCTTTAAATTTTTTTATTAAGAATCCTGGACCACTGATAAAGTCACTTATTTACCTACGTATGCATGCGTTCACCATTGCAAATATTTAAAAAGTGTTTGTTTGGGTTGGTTTTGTTTGGGTTGGGTTTGGTTTGTTTGGGTTGGCTTTGAAAATCTAGTTCATGTCACGCCGAGTCACCCCAGAGACATTGGGTCTGTATGCAAACTGTACTCCAGTAACAGGCCTGATTCATCGAGGTTGGACAAACCTCCCAAAAAAAAGAGGAATTTCAAGTATACCGATTGGTCAACGTCTGGCCGGCGTTAAATTCGATATTTTTGGGTGGTACGTGCACTTGTGCACCAAAGGGACCTGCATCGGTGTACATCGATACGGAACACACGGTTCTCTCGTGTCGAGGAAAAATTCCTCGAGACCACCAATCGGCGATGAGTGAGTGCACGGGAAGCCCACGTCGTCGAAAGAGATCCCGGGAGATGTGGGAAGAGGAAGAAAAGAGGAGGGCACGATGCGTTGAATATCTCTCTACACGGTCTGGCGACCGCAGCACGCGACACCATATGGCGCAGCGGTCACCGGTCTGCCTGTATGGGTATAACCTACACTGGCCCCTTGTTCGGGGCCCTTCGTGACCCCGGTGCACACGCGATGTAACACAGGCTACAAACGCGGGTTAATTCTCCCGAAATCTTCATTGTCGTCGCGGCGTGAGAGACGAAATGGCCGACAGAGAAGAGAGAGAGACAGCGGGGGAGGGGGTGAGTCAACCACGAGCTTTTGCGACAATGACGAATGGTTTTGCCACGGTGGGCATCTAGCAGTCATCGAATTTCGGACCACTGGAAAATCGGGTGGAGGTCGAAATGTCGAAACGGTTAAATGTAGAACGATCAGAATAGCGAAACGACAGAATTCTGAATTCTCAAAATAACGAAGAATTTTTATTCGAAATTTTCGAAATTTATTCGTAATTTCTGATAATTTATTCGTAATTTTTGATAATTTATTCGTAATTTTTGATAATTTATTCGTAATTTTTGATAATTTATTCGAAATTTTAGAAATTTATTCGTAATTTTCGAAATTTATTCGTAATTTTTGATAATTTATTCGTAATTTTCGAAATTTATTCGTAATTTTCGAAATTTATTCGTAATTTTCGAACATTTTATTCGACATTTTATCTTCCGACTGATAAAAAAATCGAGCTAATAATAAATTCGAAAAAATATCTCTTCTCTCTAATAATGTCTATCTACCTATATTCGAATCTCCGTCGTTTTTCGAATTCGATATTTTGGCCCATCTGAATATCGATCGTTCGACACTTTTAACCGCATCCGGAAAATGAGCAATCAGAACTTGAAGAAAACTAGGAAAACCGAGAAACCAAAATCTCTAGTTCGCTTCGGTGATGGCAAACTATTTAATATAACACTATTATATAAAATATATTGTTTACTATAAACAATGTATTACTTCTTGCAAGAATCTTCCGTACTAACGTAAGTCGAGGCACTTTAAAAGTTTCCGTGACTTTATTTTTCGATATCCCCGTCCGAACTGCGTCCATAGCTTCTTTCATGTCCTCTTATTTGTAATTGATGTAGAGTTTTAACCCTGGAGTTTTTTATATTATTAATTTTTTTATTATTTATTTGTTATTTTATAACGACACGAAGATGCAAACAAAAAATAAACAAAAGCTAAGCTTACTGGACTTTTACGTCAGAGTTTCTAACATAAAGTTCTGTCCATGTAGACCCGGGATGTTCAAGTAGCTCCACTTTACGATAAGGCTCGAAGAAAACTAGGAAAACCAAAAACGAAAAATGTCTATTTCGCTTCGTCGATGGCAATTGCCAAGACTGTATTTGATGGAGCGAGTCCTCTAGCTACGTTTTCTTTTTTTGTTATCTATGAATGTTTGTCAAACATGTAGGAAACGACACCGGGACTGATAACTTGTTTCCAATCACGAAGTAGCTGACGATTATTTCATCCTCGTCTACTCTTCGAATCTCTCTTTCTCTTTGTTAATTATACATTATAGAAGTCGATCGGGAACGGTTGACGTCAATTGAGACAGTGCGACAACACGCCACGGGTAATCGTATACGCAAGGCAAAGTGTCGAATTATATCACGACTCCGGTTAGCGGAGCTTCGAGAAAGGCTGGTAGTCACATAGTGGTACGTTGAGAAGAGAAAAAGAGACGAAGAGAAACAGATAGAGAGAGAGGGGGGGAGGTGAGGGCCGGCAGAGTAAGACGCACGAGCTCATCGGATGATCGCCGAGATGGGAAAAAGTTTTGGGCAAAAAAGTAAAGAAAGCTCGAAGGGGACCGGAGCTGCGTCCGAGTTGCTCCGAGCCTGGGAAAGTCTCTTTGGCCCTTCCCCTCTCCCCGTTCCTCTCTCTCTAACTGTCCTTCTCTTACTTCGTCCCTTTTCCATCAGCGCAGTCTTTTCTCCCGGATAATATTCGCGTGTAGGCGTTTCTCTGCATGGTAAAACGATCGAGAACTCTCCTCGTGGATGATGACATACTCGCTTTTGAGCAAAAACCCCATCCCACCACCCAATCCTCCGTTGTATTACGACTGATGAATCTACAGATGTATACTAACGAGAACACTGTACGGCAAAATAGACGCCTGACAATTCGCTGGTTCCACTCACCCAATGCTGATTCGTGACGACTTCTCCGTCTCCACCGCCCAGACACTGATCACATGAAAACACATTGGGCTGCGTTAATCTTCATGAAGGTACGGTGATAAGCATTATTATCGTAATTACAAGTACTTTTAAAGGCTGCGATCGAGAAAACGCGTTATTTGAGTTTGCTCATCAACCGCAGTAGAAACTGGTCGATTCTACAAGTCTATCCTTAAATCTGAACGGTATCGATCCAAAAGGATTCTATCAGCTGGAGTTTCAACTGGATCAGAAAAGAATGAAAAAACGATCGGTAAGGCTAACTTCCATCCAGGAAACTCGTAATATTCAGCAACATGTTCAAAGGGCTCTGTCGATCCTAATGTCATCGTTACCGGGACTTGATCTTCGTTCACTGATAACCGAGGTGATTTGGTCCGGACTGTTTGTACGGTAGATAATATCATAATATAGGTAACGATAGTATAGATATCGGGCTGTACCTATCAGCGGAATAAGCGGTACGGTGAGATACCACGTGGTATCGTAACGTACGTGTCAGTAGGATAAGCACTGTGTCATAATATAACCGTAAGCGGTGTAGGTAGCACGAGATATCGATTATCAGGATGAGCACGATTATGATGACAAAAAGTATCACGGTTGCATCATATCAGCGGAATAAGCAAAATCAGAAGATTCTCATTTTGGATCTAGGGAAAAGTATCTAGGGTTTCTCATAGTCATTATTGCAATAATGGGAAATTCGAATACTTACGTCTTTCTTCCTTTTGACGGCGGCAGCACCTGTAAGAATCATCGAAAAAGTAGCATTTAATCCGTCTGCGTTAGTGGCTAAGACACGATCGGTGGTACGAGTCAGCCCTGGTGAATAATTGAAAGGACGTAAACAATCAAGTTTCCAACCAAAATCAGCAGTTTGGGTTTGTTGGATCCAATCCAATTCTATTGAAGTATCCTATCAGGTATTTCCTGTCGAAATGTCAAATCTTGCTAAATCTTCGTAAACGACAAAAAAAACTCTCTCACGGAATTCACCAGCGCACGTACGTCTTTTTTCATCATCTGTGTGCTTAAAAACCCAGAAATGAATATTTTATTTTTGAGGGGAAAGTCATTGATTAATGTAGGATGAGACACAAACAAAAGAAGTGACAGCAAATGGACCTGTTTTCACTTGTTCTAAGAAGTAAACGATTCAACATTCTGCAGTCGGTTTTCCAGTGTCGAAGTGAGAGTACATAATTTTCTTAGGAGTGTGTTTAGAAAATAACCGTTGGTATGGAGGAGGACCGCATAGGTATGTACTTTAAAAAATTGTTTTTCTTTTCTTTGGTACGTGTTGTTATGACGAAAAACAATCAAAACTTTTTAACATGAATTACTTTCCCTAAAAAAAAGACATTTAAATATTTAGGATGAGCACTCTTGTTCATTGATATTTATCGTTGAAATATTATAATTTTCGTGTAGTTTAATTATTAATCTTGATGAATAAATAAAGTATTTTTGCCGCTTTTCGCCGTAACTAAATAAAAAAATATATTTTTAGATATGGTGGGAGGTATAAAAAGAAACGAACTGTTCAACGTGTGGCGGAATGAACGCAATGCGCGCTGTGGAGGCTGATGATGTTTATGACAAATGAATAGGTACCTTAATTTTTCACACGTATCTCATACGAAATACTTTACAAATCTATCCAAATCTAAAATATAACGTGACGGTAATTTTGCGCGTGTAGATCTGGAAAAAGGACGTACGTGCAGAGAGCCCTCATCACAATTATTCACCGATCATTATATCGTCCCGTCTTTTTGTTTCGGAAATAATAATGCAAACTCACCAGCCGAAGGATTAGGCAAACGGGCGCTGTTGCCGGTAGGGGTTGCCGGATTCGAGGCCGGCGTCGCGACGGAGGGCGGCGGTGGGACCCCTCGAGTACCGAATGGAAAATAGGGCGAATCGGGAGGATACGTCGCACCCTCGACCCCGACTCCACCACCACCACCTCCACCAGGACCACCACCCGGACCACCCGCCGTTGGCCCGAACCCACCCCCGCCGTATGTCTGAAACAGAGCCGACACAAACAAATGAGTTTTCGAGCTGTCGAACGACGATCCACTCCTCACGCTATGTTTACCACGCGGGACGATACTCTAATCGAAAGCGAATCGAGACTCCCGATTAGCTTCGATTGGTTGCCCTTTTTTTTTACGGTACTTCGGAGATGGAAATTCAACAATATGGGGGCAATGACAGAAAAATCGAAACTTCGAGGGAGGGCCGGCTCGAAACTTTAGAAAAATACTAGCGCTGACTTATTGGCAGGAAATGTTGACATTCGCAATAATTCGGTACTTAATAAACAAACGAACAAAAGGAAATCTTGATTGCTTGGAAAAACACAGCTAAATATCAGATCCACTTTTGAACCCCGCATTTCTTTTTTTGTAAATTGTCCTTCAAAGAAAATAAGATGCTTTAATAAGATTACTATTATAGCTTATGGTAAACAACCCAAACGAACCCAAATATAGACCCAAATATAGCTTATGGTAAACAAACCCAAACAAACCCAAATACAGACGTTATTTGCTTACGAAAACCTAGGATAAGGATGAACAAAAAATAAGCCAAATTAACGACAATTTTGCCTCAGATGAACAAAATCTTTTTTCATTCCACAACTTTTGTTCCTTCCTGAATATGCAGACACCACATATCGTAGCCAATTCGTTTCATTTCTCATACCGTTTAATCTGCGATGTTTCATCACGTTTATAGAAAGTCAAGTTAGTGCGCATCAACAAATTGAAGAAAAAAATGGTGGACGATCAAAGTGGAGAAACACGCTTAAAACTCTAGCCAATAAGAACCCACGGTGAGGGCAGTTTTTATTCAAACCCCTATCTTGTACGATAAAATATCAGGCGTGTTCGGACGTTGGGACGAAAATTTGTGAGGCAACGATTCTCCGGGAAAACAGGGAGGGGTAGGAGGAAAAGAGGAGAGACTTTATTCCCATGGCGGAGTAACTTTTCACGGGAGCCGATTAACCCCCGCACACTCTCGCCCTTACCGCACTTGCTTTGTTTTATACGTGTATACAAGCCCTCTTTCCCTGCGTGCTATCTACTCTCCCGGCAACTTCTACAGGCTGACCAAAAAAAAAAAGAACAACCGATTTGACTTGAAAACGATTTCTTTGGGTTTGTTTGGGTTGATTGGTTGGATTGGATTGGGTTGGGTTGAATTTGACTTGAAATGATGAACGAAGCTGTCATTCACCAATGAAGGACACCAGCAATGACACGGATCGCGAACCCAAAAAAAAAGAACATGAAAAATCGTCTTTTCATATGTGAAACGATCTCTACAGGGCTTATACGTGGATGAATATCAGCGTATGGGAGAAAACGTAAGTGATATTAACGTTTGCCGTCAGCGGTTCGCAACTCAATTTCCATACCCGGCAATTCGATTTTTTTTTTCTTTCGGGGACTCGAAGTGGCATCAATTTGACGATCGCTTATGATTATCTACCATCTCATCATCTCTTTCATTGGAATATCGGCATCTGTGCGAGTTCCTTTTTTTCAATCTTTGTTTTATTTTGTTTTTTGTTTAGCCTTCTACGGGATCTTCAGCTGCAAATCGAGATCGAAGATCTCTAGACATGGAACTTTAAACATCGCCGGAGAATTCGAGATTTCGCCAATGGAATTGATCAACAGAAATAGAATTAGTTTCGTTATGATTTTAGGAAAACAAAGAACTCGTGGTCTTGCCCTAGATCAACCCAAGCAACCCAAAATCAAGAATTTCATACCTAACTTTCAATAATTGTTTTTTTTTTAACATTTAATTATACTTTTTCTAGTTATTTGGTACGTAATTTTTTTTGGGTACAAAAAAAAGTGCAAACGAATTTTTTTAATGATTTTATGTGAACAATACCCCATTTTTCAACTTTTTAAAATCAGACTTTCCGTAATCGCTATGTCTCTAATTATACGCAAGTATCACAATTACTATTGCATTTATTTGCCAATATTTAATTTCAAACTGGCGGACTTCCATCCTCGAATAATTCCCACGTAAATTTGATTTTTTTTTTCACTCGATCATCTTCGTCTCGAACTTTCTTTGGGTCTATCTCGTTAATTCTCCGTGCGTGGAACAATCGATAAATCAATGTATCAATTTCTCGTTGGAAACGTCATCCACTTCGGAATTTGTTCATTCCCCATTGTAGGCTCGTTTGCATCATTGCCCGTACTCCCGGAGGGTAACATGATAGCCACTGCGCGAAAGTATCGTTGGGACCAAAGTTTTCAGATTATGTCGAGGGTGAACTTGGCGGAGGGTGTACGAGGGACCGGGGAGTCTTGAGAGGAAGTACAGAGAGAGTAAGAGAGAGGGGGCGAGGGGACCATGGGAGCCGAAGAATAAGTAACTTTGTCTCGCGTAAATTTTCTACTACCCTCGCGCGGCAATTACTACACCCCTATATCTGGCGAACTGGCAAACCGTCTCGCCGTATAATCTTGAGGAACGTTCAACTATTCGCAATAACCGGAAGGTGTACGTGAAATTATTATTCTTTCCTTTTTTTCTTACCAAGAGAATAAAGTGGTACAGAGTGAAAAAAGAAAAAAGCAAAACCACGAGAACGAATCTCTGACGAGGGTAAAAAAGGTAAAAAAAAAAAGGAAGGAATGATAAACCGACGCTGGTGGTTGGGGGGTCGGAGTACGGCTCGGGCGATCACTGATGTTAAGCAGCATTGAGAGAGGCTGATACTCGGTGCGGTGACCGTTTAGCTGTGCTCTGGCTGGCGCAACGACCAGTGAGCGGGAGGTCGTTTTTTCTGATGCTTTGATGCAGATACTTCAATACAAAGTGTGTAGACCAAATGATCAGGCAAATACAGGGTTTTCCACAGTTTCCCCGGGTTCTCGGCAAATGCGGTATAGTGTAGCTAAGTCGGCTGTGGACGCACTATAGGTAGGTTAGCTCAGCGAAGTGCCGGTAGGAAGTGGCAGAAAAAGATGAGCCAATGGAAGGCTAGCAAGGAAAAGTGGAAATATTGAAAAATTGGAAACATCAGAAAAATTGGAACTCGAGAAGAAAAAAAGAAAAGGCGATATGTAAAAACCCACAAGGGTATACATGGAAAATAAAAGGAATAAAGGAACCCCCCATTATTATTAAGAAGGAATGATAAGGATATCGGCATGGAAAGTGGAATGAATAGTGACTAGGAAACTTTAGGACGCGTTGAGAGTGGTATTTTGACGGCAGTTGTCTCGGCATTTTTAGCCATTTTTTAACGACTCGTTATATTTCTAATCCAAAAAATGATTTTGGAAGAGTAAAAAAATAGGGTTGACTCACCATTCCGTTGTCCATTGCCGGGCCATACGGTGACTGGAAGCCTGGCTTTTCTGCAACACAATAAACGAGGCCCATCATCATCATCATCGGTACGAAAAAAAAGGTTAAAAACGATAGAACTACGATTCGTCCGGTTAGCCGTCCTACATGCTCATGTAGACATTCCTGTATTTACAATCGACGAGCCTCTCAATAAAGGATTAATGCGAGGGAGCATAAACCCCCGATACGTCTCAATAAATCAAGCTGCGCCGAGCTCGGTTCACGTGTGCGTTTTGTTTCCGTGGCTCGCGAATGGAATACGGGATAACGCGCGATATAACCAGGCTACAAGCAGAGAAGGTGAAGAGAGAGAGAGAAAGAAAAAGGGAAGAACGAGAAGCAAAACCACTCGCATAACCGAGTCTTCCGTTCTCGCATTTTCTCTCTCTCTCTTTTCTTCCATCGAGGGATCGGTGGCCTGAGACTTCATTGGATATTAATATGAACGGAGTTACGACGAGACCCTACAGCCGAAGAACTATACTCCACGCGGGGGAGGCCGACTTTGGAATTTATGGCGAATATGTGACCGTGACTCGTACGAGAATTTCCTGTTGGATTTCCTACGACGATTCGATTCATCCAAAACAAAGAAAACTGAGAGAAAACACCTAACCTCGGGATAAATGTGACAAACTCAGCCTGGAATTCCGTAGGCGATAACCGGCGGACTTTTACTAACTTACTATTTGTTACCGATGTTAGGAAAGTTGCTGGATCGGAGCTGCAGGTCCGAAAGTCTCGACTCGACTCGTGCGAACTTGGCCGATCTTTTTTTTTTCGCCTTCATTTGCAGCTCGTTGTAGTACGAGAGATTTCGCTTTCTAGTTGCTCGGAAAAAAAAAGTTACAACCGTAAAGAAAAACGGCATCCCCCTTAATGAAAATATTTAACTTGCAAAAGTTGTTTTTCATTGAAAATCGTTTGTGGTTGATTGTAGTAAACTTATTCAATAAATTACTAAGATAGGGAAAAATTATGGGGATATTTTTTTCAATAGGAGTTTTTTAAAGGAAGAAGGTTGCTCTCTACAGAAAAAAAAATTTTTTTGTTTAGGAAATAATTATATTAAACGTAAGATCCGGTAAGTCGCTGAAACGTCGCTGCCTTTTTTTACTGTCGCGTTTTCCATAAAACGGTAACTTTTCAACGTTTCCGTTTGATCCTGCCGGTTGCCAAACGGATTATTCATCGAAGCGGGATTCGCGAGGTGCGCAATTTGGGAAAATGGAATGAGCGCAACATCGCGCATAAGCGATTGCGAGAATAGATTTGGTATCGCATCAGCGTGTCCGTTAGTGGCAGAAGTGAACGTTCGGCGGCCATTTAGCGAACAACCTCAACGGCCGGAGAGATAACTATGAATCCTAACAGTTTGGGTTTGCTCGTGACACGTTTGCCGAAGCGTGGCTCGTTACCCCCCTCCCTGGCTATACTCTCGGACAAGCAATATCATGCATCAAAGGACAAGCTAAATTTCTCCTGCCGGAGAGACACTAGTGTCATCCTCAGTAATCGTTTATAACCTTGTTCCCCGCTCCGTATGACGCACCCTCCTCAACCTCCTCAGCAACGCTTTCACTCCTCAGCCATCAACCCTCTTTATCTCATCGCGAGATACCGCCCCGTCTAACCAAATTACGTCAGAGGATAGCCCGATCCTAAAAGCCCCGGTACTTTCGCAATCGACCAAATACCATTTCTCTAATGCTCTTATACACACGCACCAACTAAGTCTGAGGAAATCAGACTTAAAAAAAATGACGAATTTTCACACATTATTAAAGAAATAATTAAATATAAATTATTACATTTATTAAATATAAAAATCACCTTTTTTGCTGTTATAGATAATGACGACAAAAAGAATTTCTTTTTGCCTGAAAAATCAAAACATTCTTTTAGAACCCATTTGATGTTAAAAAAAAATGACGAATTTTCACGCATTATTAAAGAAATTATTAAATATTAAATATAAATTATTACATTTATTAAATATAAAAATCACTTTTTTTGCTGTTATAGATAATAACGACAAAAAGAATATCTTTTTGCCTAAACAATCAAAACCTTCTTTTAGAACCTATTTGATGTCTAAACGTGTTGAACTTTAAAGCGGTTCGTTTATTTGAACACGTCCATGATCCAAATGGAATTTTTCGTAAGAGCCTTAAATCGCATTGATGCAAGCCACGCGTATAATTCGCACGTGTTGATTTCGAAAATAACACGTGTTGGGCGCAATAAATAATACACATGGGTTTCCAGTGGGTCCGGCAAGAAAACAGGATTTGCATACGGTGATACCGGTACGAGCGTCCTAATCCGAACGAGCGAGAGTGCTCCCTGCGTTGGACCAGTAGATGTTATCTACACGAGTATCGGCGAGCATCAATTTGCCACTACAAGGCCAGCAACTGGTTAACCCAGGAAACGATCAGCCTCATGGGCAATTACTGTTCAGCAGTCTATCCTTCTCTGAAGGGAAAACCTTAAAGAAGTCTCGCCACCTTTGTTAAATGGGGTTTCAACGAACGTTCCGGTGACCTTGATAAACTTCGAGCTATCAAGGTCAAATCGAAGGTCAGGGGTTCTTTCAAGTAGACAGTAAGAAATGGGAAAGTTGATTTTCGTAGTGCAATCAAGCTATTCGACATTTCTTTTCGTTTGGACCTCAAAACTGAGCCGACAATTTGCAGCCTCTGTAGGATCTAGAAGACTCGATTGAACAACCCTGGTAGGGTCCAAGAGACACATCGGGTTCTGGTATCGCTTTCAACGCAGCAGCCTCTCGATTTACTGTTTTTTCGTGGCATTTTATTGCACGGATCAACGAGCAATATTCTCGAATGCACATCGGCGACCAGACTAGCACGCTCGCGGTATGGTGCCGACGAGGCAATATCAGCTCTTCCCGGTATGTCAAAAAAAAAAAAACGCTCAAAACCGACGCTGGTGGCTGGGAGGTCGTTGTGCGATTCGGGCGATCACCAAAATTAAGCAGTGTCGGGAGAAGCTGATACTTGGATCGGTGACCGTTTAGCCGTGCTCTGGCTGAAGCATCGACCAGTCAACGGAAGCCTGATTTTTCTGTGGCCTTGGTATACATACTTTAACAAAAAGTTTTTTTTCCACAGTTTCCCCGTACCCTTGGCAAATCCGCTATAGTGTAGCGTAAGTCGGCTGTGGCCGCAATGGGGTTTAGGTTCTGGTGGGGTATTGAACAGGGAAGAAGATACGGTAGAACGGGGAAAAAATATGGCGGAACAGGGAATAGGGAAGGGAACAAGTAAAAGCGCTAACAGCGCGATCCACTGAAGAAGCAATCAATAATTTTAAAAAATTTACGTTTACTTATAATTAAATTGTAACAGACCGATCACTGTACATTGAAGATATTTAAAAAAAATGATATGGGGGGTCTTTATTAGAGCAACAGAAGCCAAATCAACAGTTTTTAGAATTTTTGTCTGTCTGTCTG